>AXCM01009466.1:0-10470 GCA_000473375.1 Anopheles culicifacies
CCATCAACCATTGGCCATACCGATGCACATTCATTCGCCAATCATCCAAAGCAATCTCCTAACGCTGCGCTCCCAACGAAACGATTGCAGCCAACGCTCAATAGCTCGCAAATATGCAACCATTCTTCATTTCCATCCCCCGAGCACATGATTCCATCGTCACAGACGCAACAGGAACAAGCAGAGACAAACAGACACGAAAACAAACAACCTCCATGGATGTAACACGCGATTGCTGTGGAGTATAAAACCAAACACAGACACCAGCAATGCTCTGGCCTCCGGACTGTCGTCGTCTCCGACACATTATGCTTCGAGTGACGGCATACACATTATGCTCGCGGTGGGTAAGAGTCAAGCTATATACACAGCAGAACGCTAAAAGGAAACCGCTCTTTGCGTGACGGCCACGTGCTGACTTTCATTGTCTAAGGCACCGGGAGCGGTTGGTTAGGCTCATGAGCTTAACGAGTGATCAAATAACATCTTTAAGGCACCCCCTCTCCTACGTTTAACTTTTTTCTGAATGTGTCGCGATCGTTGGTAAGGATTTTTCAAAATATTAGTTTATCTTGTTTATGCGGTTAAAATTGATTTATAGCATTTGTTATTAAAATTGTTAAGTTCAACAAGTAGCTGTGGCAAACCTGTGACGAAATTCACTACGAAAATTATTCTCTTTATGACACTGTTTGGACACAAAACTGCAAAGCCAGAATCAGACTGGCTGTCTGGCAGTGTGTCACTCTTGAGCATTCGTACCGTGTTCGGGGGGTCGCAAAACGGCTTGCTCCACAACGCGCTGAATATGGAAATGTTTTATCCTTCCGCAGCGAAAGTGGCCACTCTTCACAAACATTGAATATTTTGAATACAGATACGATTGTTGTCACGGTACTCTTCAAGCTGTATAAAACAAAGCAACAAAAAAATCCCCAACGGTTTGGCGCAATTGGCTGTGTGGTTCGTATCAAGTGACGCTTTTGTACGGGGTTCGGCATGTTCAGGCTCAATTGCATGACCTGGCTCAATTCAACATACTGTTTACATTGGCAACCGCCCGTTACAGCGTGTGCGTATCAATCGAAGCAATGCTTACCACCATTTTGTTGACGATGAAATTCACTCCAACTGTTACTCATGCGTACGCTTGAGATATTATTTTTAAACTTCGGAATCGCAAATAAAACAATGAATAAGAAATTTAAATTTAAATTATTTTAACTATTGTTTCAAAAATTACCAAAAAAGTGGTTTCAATGTATAATTTGTAGCAAAAGTTGAACGTCTACCTTTCCAATGCATACTGTTATGATCCAAAACACGAAATGCGAAATGCGCGGTAAACTGCACCCAGAAACCACACACGCCTGGTACATGACAAGTCCACCAACCACGATCCCACTATTCGCACCCGTAACACATTCCATGACCATCCCACCGCGTAAACCACGAGATGGGTCGCGCTGGAATTTCTCAAACATCGCCATCAACCACGGCGCTAAGGTGCGGCTTTAAGCGACGGCATCGAGTGGCCGACTTTCAGCTGTCACCGAATGGACACACTCGATGGATTCGACCAATCGATTGTGCGAGATGTCGAGCAGCAGTCCATTCATGCACCAGACGGACGGCACCAGACACACCTGTGAATTGAGCTGGCTAAGCTTTCCGAGTAAACGATCTCGCACATCTAATCGCATTACATTATCATCACCGTTCCAGCATTGGTGGGTTAATGTTTGTTCATCCACCGTTCGTAACCGGCCTTCCCGGCATGCCGCGTACGTGTACAGCCGTTCGTGCTGTATAGCTCCCACGTCCCGTGTCAAATGTCCATCTACTCCGATCCATTCCGCGCCTGTAGTGTTGTTGCGCTTCTTCCTGCTACCAACGGTACGCTGGGAGAGTTCTCATGCTATGTTCGGTGTCTATGTGTGGTGGTTACTGCCCCAAGTGCAAATGAAACCCATCTCCCGGCAGTTTCGGACGGAATTCTCCGTCTCCCGGCATTCCCGTTAGTCCAACAACGGGAATTAGCCGCTTGGTGTGAGATGGCATGTTCGGGACTGGGAACTACTTAGCCGTGCGTGTGCTTAGGTCCCGTGTAACCGTGAGTTCGATTTGCCTCGATCATCATTACCTTTAACTAGCAGCGAGAACTTCAACCTCAATGCCACCGCAGGTTCCACCGAAGAAAGTCAGAAATTTCCCCAGCGACGGTGATAATAGATAGAGATTAGAAGAATTAACGTTACAAACTTACTTCCCAAGACCATGCGCAAGTGTTGGCCACGCACAAACTTTTATCGCATGAAGAGGTCGTACGGCGGCGAAGACGCAACCATTACTTCATAGAGGGTAGTACAGACGAAAAAAAAAAAACAGTAACACAAGGAATGAGAAAATCACTTGTTACACGCTAGACTCTTCTACGTACCGACGCGATGGAAGCTTCAGGCATGGTCGAATCGAGAAGACCGCGTAAAAAACGCAACATGAGCGTACATCATCCGCAACGTCTTATCGCACGGTCGAGTAACATCTTGCAGAATGTTTTAAATAATTCAACAGATTAGCGGGTTTCGCTTTCAACCCGCCTTACACCATCTTCACCGGCAGATATATGTGGCAAATCTTACCAGAGTGATCTGTGCGATCTCCTACGCCCCGACAGCAAAAATAGACAAAAGGCGTTCGGTGAATGATCTTATCTAATTTGCTCCCAGAATGTTTGCGGCGTTGATAGCGATCGCAGAAGATAAATCGAGACATCCGAGATGGTACTAAATAAACCGTTTTGTAATAAAATAAACCAAAACACTCCAATGTTAGTGGAAAACTACATTTGGAACCAATCTTGAGCAAATTTCTAGCAGCTTTTAATTCTACGCAGCCACTGCTACGTAGACAAATACCTTTGGAAGTTTGCTTTTCCGGTTCAGCAACATCTGCGTACTCCGCACGCTACTCGAACGATACAACTCTGTCCAAAAAGAGGAAATTCTCATGCTCCCATTCACTCGTAAATTCTACGCCTTAGCTTCCCACTCATCGTCCGTTAGAATTGTTCGCTTGCGAACCCATGCTACGGCCCGTTAGTAGGTCGGAATATCTCGAGTCTTGAGCCTACCGGCAGATAGTAAGATCTCCGCACCAGCTTGTGCACGGGACCGTGGAAAAAGCTGATGTTAAAATAGCATTCAACGCACAATTTCCTTCCTTTGTGTTTTTTTGGGAACTGGCAATGACTAAGTCACTGGTGAACCTCGTCACCGGAACTACGCATCCGACATCAGAACAATTCTGAGTTGTTTCTCATAACCCACCCCCAGGAGCTCCAACAACAGCGACGACGAAAAAAAAACACTCTCCACAGGGAAGCCCTCTATGAAAATCTTCTTCGCCGTGCGGAAGCGACTCAATGAGGTGTAAAAGTCTTGAAAAATAGGAAACGTAATTTTGTGCGTCGTCTGTTGTTGCTCGTCACCGCTGGCTTCGAAGGATGGATAAAAAATGACACACTAGTACAGTACGCTGTCATTTCGGCTGGGGTAAAAATCAGGCACACGTTTGCAAAACAGCAAATGGTTCCTTCACATTTCAATGGCATGGTAATATCTTAACGGCTGTTGATCGAACGTGTGTATAGCGCAATAAAAGCCCTGAAGTGAGGTGAAATCGAAATTGAGGACAGCCTGCATTGGGGCAGTAAACCAGGGCTAATGTGGCAGGCAAATACGATCTCGCTTATTTTGCTTGCCCTCTTTAGCACTTTCGAGCGGCGTTTCATGAGTCATAAAGCCACCGCTTTTGATGGACGATAATAATCTCTCCGCCTCGGACTTTATTCCAATCGTTCATTATGTCAGTCGAACACCGATGACAATCAATTGCTTTAGCGTTGGCCTAAGTAAACATTTGCGTACCACGCAACGGAGCTGTCAAACTTGACATCTTGCTGTGTTTACTAATGCTCATTCAAAGCCGTCGCCATATTGGATCAGTTGTACGTTCGCTTACGACACACGTGCGGCTCAAGGTCGCGTCACAGATTGTTTGAATGTTGTCTTCCGCACGGTGGTTCCGGTGGTTGCCGAACCCGTGCCGACCAAACCCGCCGTTACCTTGACAACGTCCTTCAGCATCACCGGGAACACACAACCTTATGAGAGCCGTAGGCACGAAATAGGATAACGAATGTAGAGTAACAGCCTGGCGACGGGAGAAAAATCGATGATTAATGAACCGAGGCCGCGCGGGTGCGTTAATGGGGCATTATTACACTTTTTTCCAGCAAAACTCCGAACGGAAATCGAAACGCTTTCGTATTGGACGCTGGCGGGGGGAGCGAATTTGATCATCGACCTCAGCATTTCACGGAGCATTTCTTGAGCTGCTCTCGCAATCAACCACGGCAATAGCGAGGAAGAGTTAATTTGTTTTACACGCTATTAACCTCGAAAATTTACAGAGCACAAGCACCGACCATGTTCCGGTGCAGTGAGATGGCGAGTTTTTTTATTTTATTTCATTAATACCGTTTGGATTGTTTGCTTCTTCCGTGCCGTGCTTTTCAACACTCGTACGGGCGCGGAACTCAAAAACACCGTTTTGTACATCGTCTCGTCTCAAGCTGTCTCAAGCAGTGCCTGTGCCAACCGTGCCAACGCACGAAGCAACCATCCCACGAATACACCGAAAGGGAAAGAGAAGCGATCTAAAATGGTTTTGAAACGGTAGACGAGCGCGGGATCAATCCCACCAGCATTGCGCGTTTCGTAGCAAAGATCTAGTTTTCTGGTAACGAGAGTAATTTCCTTTCTAAAATGGATTTTTTGACAGACAGTCGTCCTCGTCGTCCACTGCACTTACAGCGTGCCGGCCCGATAGCGACCCAACACCATAGTGCCTCTATTTCACGTCTACCTTGGCTGTACGGTTCTTGCTCCGTTTATCACATCTCGTTCACTCTTCCACCGAATGGGAACGGATTTCATTTCCAAAGATTTGACTCAACGTCACACGTCGGAGTTCCTTTCGCCGGGACAGGTTTTCGTTGTGCAGGTTGTGTCCGAGTATATATGGACCGTTCCTTTCCTACATCACTCCCACGGAACGGACGAAAAACTGGCTCATGGCTCCGTACAAGTTTTTGCCACCTAAGCGTACCCCCCGAAATTGGTAACTCGATAATTGGCACACAAATTTCGCTAATAAATCATACTATCGGTTTAGAGTTTGCAGAAAACCTTGTTTCTACAAAATCCAACATTACAAAAAAAAACCCCGTATGCACACCGATTGCTTAACCAAGGAAAGCCTGTGAATATCAGCTTACAGCTTCATGGAATGGTGCATTGTTGACGGCATGAGGAGAGGGTTTTTCGGGAGGCTATTGTCTACTCCGATTTCAATCAACACCCTCCGTTTTAGAGCATCATGTAACACCGATGGCAATAAGCTTTCGTAATAAGCTCAATCGGCTAGCCTTTGACGTATCCGTTGTTAAGGTGAAGAGTGTCTTCGTTAGTCGTGCGCAGAGTACATCTCGGGCCCGAAGATGAAACCGTGAAAGGCTTGAATCAAGTCTTTGACCACCATTCTGACAACCCGGCCCAATACGAGCTCCTGAAAACTACTTTCAAATAGAAAGCACCTACTCTTTCTCCGTGCAACTCCCAAAAAACAGTCAGCCACGTTTAAAGACTGCTTTTTTTTTTGGTTGGCGTGCACATGGCGTGCACATAACCTCAAACCAGCCAAACCAGATTGAGCTCAATGTGCCGTGGAAAGAATCAGTTTACCTTCGGCGTGTACGCTCAACGCGATTGTCTTGTTTTTTTTTTCTATTTTGTCTTTATTTTTATGTTACCTTCCGAGTTCAATGACGGCAAATTCAAACGCACCAAAACCAAAGAAAAAACACCACGAAAACCTTCATTCATGCATCGTCGCAAACGTACGCAAGCAGAAAACCAGTCTCCAGTACAATTAGTTTTCATCGATCAACAATAAACATCACCGAGGTACGGTCATTAGCATCAAAATAAATAATTCGTTCCGATAGCTCGCGGGAATGTCTCAGTCAGCAAAGCGTCAGTGTCTGCCAGCTGACAGTTCCCTTCCGTTACGTCCCGATCATACGATGCGCCGACGAGACACCGTGGGCAAGTAATGCGGAAAAACTTCCGCGATACAAAAAAAAAGAAAGACACTCAAAAAAATAGAAGACTCGACCAAATCATGCCATCCAACTTTTGTGTGACGAGTGTACGTCGAACATCATAAAATAATGAAGGAAGGTAGACAGCAGCGGCCAATGCTGTTGGACAATTTGTCGAACCCAGCACACACAGATAATGGTGCCTAATTTCGTACATGTCGTAGACACTTAAACTCTCCTTAGGAACACTCAGGATACGGGAAGACCCTCAGAAAACCAGTGTTACTAATGCTGGATTCATCTTCTACAACTGTCAAAACGCTGCAAACATTATTAGCAACCTTATTACGGTACTTAATAACTAGACACTGTGAAGGTCTGTGTCTTGCCTCTGTGAGTCTCGCCTCCAGCAAAAGTCTCTACCAATTCCAGAGTAACTTACATGCTTAAAACTATACCGTTTGGAGATGCTCGGTCACCAGGAGTTCCCTTTCTGAGCTATTTTTCATTCATCCGTTACTCCAAACCCGGAGATCTTACCGGCACAGACAATTGCCACAATGTACATAACCTGTGCTGAGATCGTTTAACAATTCCGTTTCCCAGGAGGGTGAGTCAGTCAGGCAATAGCAGTAGCCGTCGTCGAGTGGAAACCGAGCACCAAATATCACCTTCTACGGAGTAAAAGTGATTGAAACCGACAAATCGTAATTGCCATGTCTGAGAGCGCATCTACCGCTCGATCCGTTACATTCGTTGCACAATAGCAGGCAGCATCCAGCAAAGCTCATTTCGTGCTCATTCCTACCACCAGAAAGGTGCGAACGAAGCGTCAAAAGTGAAATGTGGTTCAATGTTGTCTTAGGAGATGAGTAGGGGTGAGGCTTTTGGCCTATCCACCTTGTGTGCGAAGACCTTGAAGGTGGTAATTATTAAGACTCACAGAAGGATGATCTCAAATTGCTTTCAAATTTGCTCACCATTTTGCGCGCTGGGGGGGTGTTCGGGCTGATCTTCATCATACAACATTTAATCGGCATAACATGACCATTCCAAGTCTCGGTGGAATTCATAACGGCGCTCTGCATTTTCGTTTATTTATGAAAACTATTAATGTATCGCAGCTGTTGAGAGCTAAACGTCGCGCATCGATTTGTCACCAATGTTGCACGCCTAATTGATCTGCAGGGAATAGATTTTTACACCGTAACGCATATTCCAGCACATAAATGCTTGTCAGCATCGCTGCCTACACCTACACCTACAAACGTTCCAACGGGTTTTCAGAACATTTCCGGCCGTGTTGATTCATTGTGTGTGGCATGACGGCAGCTGCTGCCTAATAAAGGCGCGTGCATACGCTTGGCGCAAAAACAAAACCAGGCGCTCACACTAACAAGGGCGCTCCAATGGGAAAGCCTACCCTCCCTTGTACGACACGGCTTCTAATCGGCCATATTTCAAGCTCAAAAAATTGGCAGCTCCTTAAATGCGTACATGTTCAACCTGGCTGCGGGGATTGTTGCAATGGTTGTAAAGAAAACCTGCCTAACCACGAATTTGGCACCAGCTGGGTGTTGTTTTTTTCTTTCTTTTGGTACTTTGACGTACTCCCGTGTTTCCCTTTGCTGGACGCGAAGTTTATGAACCGGTACGGAACGCATAACGTGAAGATAAATTGCCAATATATCATAGCGGGGGTTTTTCGGGGAGAATAACATCATCACCGAACCTTCGCCGTCGAGTCGGGGCACGAGAGTAATGAACGTAGAGTGGCCACGTGAACCAAGACTAAAAAAAAAAAACACTATAAACGCACTCTACGTCGAGAACGAAACACACTACCTTCCCGTAACGCAACACAAATTTAAAATTTTGATGTGAAGGAACACGTGTCCGTGTAGAGTGAAAAGAACTTCAAAATGAATGAGTTCTCGAGTTTTAAGTTTCCTATCCGCACGGTGGCTGTTACGAGGCAAGCATTCCTGCATTATTTTTTTTTGTTTCGTCACTGCTTTTTCTCTTCCCTTTTACCCATTTGTTTTAAACCCAAACTCGTGCTCAGGTGTTAGTTCTTTCACTTGTATGTTGCGCTTCGCTGCACACAACCATACCCTTAGCGTGGAGTTCGTACGCGACACTGTCACCCTTCATCCCCGGGCTCGAATGTTTCGTTAAAGGGAAATGAAACTGTCCGAAAGGGTGCCTCGCGCATTTTCCCATGACTTACGAGCAATCACGAGCGAGCCTCGCGATCACGACTGATTCCATTCGGTTTGTGATCGCACCGGCGTATTTTGTTTTGAGGGGGTGGCACATATCTTTCGAGAAAACCAACACGAAGAAAAAACTAAACAAAACTCACTTTGTGTTGGAACAATTCGAACGAGTGCGTTTCAAAAACTAACAGGCAAATTGAATGTGTCTTCTCTTGCCGATCGTACAAGTTGGTTTCTCGTTCTTCAACAATCGCTATCACTTTCTTCCATCTATGGCAATCGTAATGTATTTCGATTCAATTGCATTCACGGAACGAAATTTCTCTTTCATCGGTAAAGTGCATCGAAAACAATCTCGCCACTACCACTACAAAGCAACTTGTAGGGTGTCTTCTACTGCAGCGTGAATGATCCAGCGAAAGAAAACTTTCGATCTCACACGTACGCATCGAAAAAGGGGAAGAGATTGTTTCTGGCTTGTGCGTGTTTCCCGATCGCACCCCGACGCCGCGAACAAGTGGCACAATGTGAAGTGATTGTTGATATGATCGGCGCTAATGGAGTGTCCACTTACACACCGATGCCACCGATTGCGAGATAAATCTTTCCAGCTTCGAAATTCCCCAAACAGGACTGAGGATTCATATGCGCGTACGGCTTTTGTTTCACTGCCACGTCAGTTGGAATTTCAATTTCAACAAACGTTGCATAAGGTTCCGGCATTCCGTTAATGAGTTGGCGGGATGGCGTTATTGGACCATTAGTATGCAATCTGTTAAAATGTTTGTCCGAGGAGAAAGTACGCATTTGAAGGCTATCAATAATTTATGATCGATTGTTTTTGGGTGTGGTGGTTTTGTTTGCCTCTCAAAAGTAGCAAAATATTTTCTACCTTTCTCGCGATTTGAGATGAATATCCTAAACTACTAACGAGAATTGGAGTGGCTCGATGGCCGAGGAGATAGCGGTGCAGATATTAAACGATAGGACCGGAGTTCGAATCCCATTCACACTAAGCATGCTGTTGCGGGTTAATTCATGTCACCAGAACCAGAAATGGCCAGCTAAAGACCCTCTCGGGGTTGTAGAGCCATAGAAGAAGAAGACGTAGACTAACGAGAAAATCGGAAATATTAAATGGTTTTTCATCTACGTCAAAATTTCTCCAGCAGTTTCAAGCAGATGAAGTTGAAAACACAATCACAAAACATCCTGTTAATAAACAATGATCCTATTAAAAACTACGTCATATACACACCTTTCGTTTTTTACATATTGAAAAGATTCAAGTAAAAAGTAATCCCACAACTCCCTAGCTCAAGCAAGGAAAACTAACCCCCCTGTTCTGATGCGATCGATAAAAAGTGGTAGCAACAGTAGTGTCCCAACAGTGGCGACAGCCACGGGAGAGGTCAACCACGCTAACCACGTGTCGGGACTCACTCACAAGCCATTACAGCCATGAAGCGATGGGAACATGACAAACACTGTTGTACCACGTCCTGTCAGCAGGTCATCATTGTCCTCTGGGATTCGGTCCCTTCGAGTCACGCTAGTAACCTCTACCACCATTACCATCGTTTCGTGTATAACATGGCTGTCGTTGTGTTTTTTGTCATTTTATTCCCTCCATACAAAGGGCTTTATCAAGCTTCCGTAATCTACAGAATAGAACGAACGTTTTGATTTAGACTATGACATTGTTTATTTTGCTTCAATCAGATATGTATCGTTACTACATATTTGAAAGTATTGAAAGCCTTTCCTTGTTTTTTTCTTAAATACTTTTGCATAATTTGTTATATGCTTTAGAAATGTTTAATTTCGATTTCCGATTTAAAAATATTTCAAATTTGAAACAAATTTTCAAAATTTTTAGAAAATAATTTAAAGCAGTCAAATTTGTACAAAACCCCTCTTAGAAAGTGCATTGCAAAAATAAACATCCAAGCAAACGATAGTGTCCCGGATGACCGGAGCGTTACAATCGACACGCTCCACGCCTTGATGGAGATGAATGTAACCGGTCGACCATATTTTTCTTTCATTACGAAGCGGACATACACAAATAAAAATAAAAAAAAA
>AXCM01009467.1:0-10418 GCA_000473375.1 Anopheles culicifacies
ATATAGACCAGTGCTCAGTAATACCTTCCTTATTTGGAGACTAATGATCACTGTGATCTATTTGTTATGATCGTAACGTTACAGTGACGCATATATTACGTTATACGTACATAGATTTGGTAGTTGTAAATATAGCTTAAGTGATGCTAATCAATCACCTCGTTAACATCTACCTGGAATGACGGTGACCGTGTAGAATGTGACAAACTGTTGTTAATTCGCTAAAGTGTGCGAGCATCTATGTTCCAATTTATATTCCAAAGGGCATCGTTAACATGGTTTCCTACATTCCGAGAAGTCCTCGTGAAGCTTAAGCGCTCTTTTCGAGCTCTCTAGCCGTTAAATGTAGCACAAAAGCACTCGTGGTTTTATGCAATACTTTGCAATGCAATTGGTAAAAGTAACTCGTCCCAATGTTTTTGAATTGACTTATTGCATGCACTTGCCCAGTTCATTCACGATGTGCATGGCGAAACATTCATTACCTCTTTGTGGATGTTCCACGAAGGGGGCCGCGCTTTATGCAATTTCTAAACGTCGTCTCCACCTATTGATAGTGCCGTGGCCCTTGTTCGGCACCATCACAGTTTCGTTCCTTTTGGCTGCACAGCTGGATTTACAGCAAGAGTGCTTGCTTGCGGTTGTTTTGCATCGTCTGTAATTATTTCGCATTACGGCATACCTAATTGCCCTCCAAGTGCCGAATGTCCTAACGTCGATGGGAAAGAGTGCGAACCCTAAATCGAATCAAAACTGTTCATCACCTCATCGGTTGATGTTCGTTGAACTTTTATTTTAGGATAATGGTTGGTTTAGCTTTACAATGAGCTATAATTGTGGCATGGATTTGGAAGTTTTTGGAGTTAAATGTTCATTGGAAGTGGCTAGTATGAACGCACCAACGTCGTTCGATTTTATTGCTGTAACATTGCAATGTCCATCGACACAGAGCGAAGGTCTTTTGGATCGGTGTATTCGAAATGAATGGGTACAGGAAAGGTCATACGTCTTAAGATGCCTTTTTTTGATTTCAAATCCAATACCTTAAGAATGCTTGTTCACGTTGCGTTATGTCATTCATCATGTGCAAACGTGTGCAAGAGCTATAACTACTACATAAAACGTCGATAGTATGCACTCCTGTTACTAGCACATTGCTATAAAAATAGTAATAAAAGTCAATATCAAGTTCGACGCAATCAAGGTGTTGGCTGATGTACAGAGATATATGTAGTACCATTAAAAACACATCAAGTAAATATTTATCCTGAGTATATTAATAGAAACAACAACCCGAAAAAAAGGCGAGGAAAGCATTTCTGGCAACGTGCAGCAGTTATTGGAATGGTTTGCCTGTTTGGCTGTTTACGTTCCATCTGTACGTTCGTAAACTCACTAATGGTTTCGCTAGCCGCTGATGCCGCTGATGCCTCTTGTAAATTGTCCGGAAGTTGTCGTTTGAACAGGAAAGTGTTGCATAATTTCAAATACATACAGTGGTCCAAAGGGAACTCCGGACAGCCGAAACCTTTATCGCTGTGGGCGAAGAACGAAAACTCGAAATTGAAGTTAAGAAATTTGAATGCTGAACATTTGAAGATCATTTGTGATCGCTTATTACGCTATTGCACTGATATGAGTGGCACATATAGCGATAGGAGAACAAGGCGATCACCAAGGAACTCCAAGAAAGTGGTAGTAGAATATCACGTGAATTTGAAATATTTTGGACACCTCTTCCTCGCACCAACTTCCACCAGGAACTTCAATTAATCATTTGTTTATTAAATTTCAACGGACCACGTTAGGTGGACTTGACTTGAAAACTTCAACTCCCTTCAACTTATAATAAAAAACGGGGGTTTGGTCAGAGAATAATAAATTAACAAATAATGGATCGCACGGCACGAATACAATCCAGGAACGCAGTACGCCGGTATGTCCGGTTGGTGACGATCACTGACAGCATTAAATGAACGAGGATCAGAGGCGTCAAATCGGATGCGGCGGTCCTTTACGTCAAGCAGCGATCTCGGCGGAACGTAAATGTTGAGTCCGGAAAGCAGCGTCCGGGCGAGTCGATGCGATAGTCCAAAAGCCCAGCAACAAAGAGCCTCCGAGAGTTGCGTTGGACGGATTGTAAGCGGTCAAGGGGACTAGGAGCAGAGGGCCACCAAACTATGGAAGCATATTCCAGGACCAGAGTGTTCTTTGGTACACCATCTTCATCCTGACCGGGTCTGTGAAGTCACGGGTATTTTGTGACCGATCATCTGGAAGCCCTTGGTGACGACGTACTCAAGCTGGTCGTAGAAACTCCAGCTTCTACCATGGAGCACTCCTAACTCTCTTACAATCAGCGTTTGCACTTCAATTACAACTTCAGAATTTGTTGAAGCTGAATTTGGATGTTGATGGAGTTACTTTTAGAGCTAACCCAATTTTTAATGTCCACACATGAGAGTTAATGACCATATGATGGAGATCTTTCTACATATTCTGTAATTCCAGGTACTCGGAACATTGTGAACATTTTGTAAGATTCGTCTTTGTGCTCAATACTGGTTTAAGATGTAGTCCCAAGTTTCTTTCCATCAAGATCCTCCAAGAGAATTGATCCATTGCCCATGCGTGTAGCCTGAAGAATATATCAGAAAGCTAGGACACTTTTCGTCCAAAACTCTTCAACTTTCGCAGCATCTACCAGCTCCCTTACGGAATTTTATTTTGCACTCCTTTCTTCTGGCTCCTTTATCGTGTTGATAAGCACAAAATAACCTCCCAGGGTTTTTTTTATTTTCCCTCTAGCAACTAGGCTATGATAATGCAGTTTAAAATAATAATAACTCTTGTGCAATGCACGATCACTACGGGTGGCCGCTTTGGTCGGTTGGTTCGCATTTGTTTGCCGCCCCGGACGCATCACTGTATGACCGACTGACCTCTCACAGCTAAGCTTAGCTTCAGCAGACGCCCGATGACGTTACCCGTACGTGTCAGAGATCGGAACGTCCCGCAGCGTGCAATGGGCATGAGATCATTTGGTGATAAATCATCAGAAGATGTGTGATGTAAGCCACCGTAGCACACCGCGTATTTGACCAAACCATGAATAATACAGCACAGATCGATCAAAGCACGGGTGGAAAATTGGCTGGAGAAGCTGCCAACACTTATCACACAAGCAGCTGCCTTTGATTGCATGTATCGCTGGGTTTGTTACGAAATGCAGCACGCATTATTTGTTTATCGGCACGATCCCGTATGGTATGGTGTTTATAAATAAAATGTTCTCATTTTCCCGGCGTTGATAAGCGTGCCGGAGTACGATAGGCACGGGGAAACATTCTTGCGATCTGTCAACAGTAAACAGTATATGATTCATTCGTTTCACTTCCCCCATTTTATTGTTACTAATGTGTTTGTCCCATTACTATACTCCCACTCCAGGAAATGGTACACGCAAAGGATCCTCCGGCGCACTATCTCACCAAACTTCGCACCTATCTCGATCCCAAGGCATCCCGCAGTCACAGGGTAAGTAATGGACGTATATGCTATGGAAGATTGCATTACCGATCGCACGCACTTATCGGTGTTATTTGAGCTGCCCCGCCTTAATGTCCCTGACAGACGGATGTGTTCTACGCTGTCTGGAAAGGAAATCGCACTGGAACCTGGTGTTTCCGTTCGCTCGGGAAAATGGCGATCAATGTGACAGCCACAGCAGTTTTTAACGCAGTACTGTGGGAGTTGATTTACGGCAAGATATCGACTTTCCCGCGATCCCAGGTGTTCCAGGGTGACTGTGTGTGCCAATTCTTTGTCGGTTCTCTCTCTCGCTCTGGAGGTGGAGGAGGATCAGCTTACCCGCAAAGCTAATGTCATTGGCGCTTCTCGCCAGCACCCCCGTAAAAGGGAGAAATCATCCAGGCTGAACCATCATGTCCATTGGTGGCGATCGCCGTATCGCTGTCACGTACCGCGATCGATTTCGATTGGCTTAGCTCTTGCGATGCGTTTGCAATATTTTACGGCTTCATGGTGCATGAGAATGTCATTGAAGTACGAATGAAAGTTATTTTGCATACTGCTCGGTGGCAGATGTTTTATTTGACCAGATTTGACCTCTCCACGAACTCTATAACAATGACACGGCTTATACTCCACTCCACAGAAACGCAAAATGGTGGGTGAGTCAACGTCCACGCAGGTGTTGCGCGATCTGGAGATATCACTCCGTACGAACCACATCGAATGGGTGAAGGAGTTTCTGGACGACGAAAACCAAGGACTCGACGCACTGATAGACTATCTCAGCTTTCGGCTAACGATGATGCGCCACGAGCAGCGCATCCTGGAAGCGAAATCCGAATCCGACGAAGGTCTGACAGCGAAAGAGACGACCGCGAACAGCTCGTACGGGAGCAACGAAACGAACCATCGAATCGCACCGAACGGTTTCATGCGCCCCGGCTTGGGTGACATGCTGGACAGCCCGAGCATCAAACGGCGCTCGCGGCACATTGCCAAGCTAAACATGGGCCTCACAACGGACGACATACACGTGTGCATCATGTGCATGCGGGCGATCATGAACAACAAGTACGGCTTCAACATGGTGATCCAGCACCGGGAAGCGATCAACTGCATTGCGCTCAGCTTGATCCACAAATCGCTGCGTACGAAGGCGCTGGTGCTGGAGCTGCTGGCCGCCATCTGCTTGGTGAAGGGTGGACACGAAATCATTCTGTTTGCGTTTGACAACTTCAAGAAAGTTTGCTCCGAGCAGCGCCGGTTTCAGACGTTGATGGAATATTTCATGAACTACGAGCTGTTCAACATTGACTTTATGGTCGCGTGCATGCAGTTCGTGAACATCGTCGTCCACTCGGTGGAGGATATGAACTACCGTGTGCACCTGCAGTACGAGTTTACCGCGCTCGGTTTGGACGAGTATCTGGAGAAGCTTCGGCTGACGGAATCGGAGGAGCTGCATGTTCAAATATCCGCCTACCTGGACAATGTGTTCGATGTGGCCGCACTGATGGAGGATAGCGAGACGAAAACGGCCGCCCTGGAGCGGGTTAATGAGCTGGAGGATGAGCTCGGCCGGGCGCTGGATCAGGCGAGTGAAATCGAGCGGGAGGCACTGTTTAAGCTGGGCGAGCTGGAGGCGGAACTGAGCCGGACGCGTAACGAACGGGATGATCTGTACAACAAGCAGCTGGCGGTGGAGGATGAGATCGTCAAGCTAAAGCGTGCACTCAAGCAGCACGAACAAGAATCCCAAAGCCGCCAGTCGATGTTGCTCGAGCTGGAAACACTCACCAAAACACTCCCCAAAGGTACGTCCATCGCGGACGTATCGAACCTATTGGCGAAGGGCGGTCTGTCTGAGCTGAGCCCCACCGGCTCGGGTGCGGCTGGTCAGCAGCAACAAGCACCACCCATTCCACCACCACCCGCTCCACCAATACCTCCCCCGGCGTCGAATGCCCCAATGCCACCTCCACCGCCCTGTCCTCCAGCACCGCCCGGTGGACTACTGAACGGAAGCGGTGAACCACCGAAGGCACCACCGAAACCGCCCACCTTCATTCCAGTGCCACCGCCAATGGGTGGACCGCACGGTGGTAACAATGCGATGCACTGCACGGACGGTGCGATGACGATAAAGCGCAAGGTGCAGCCCAAACACAAACTTCCCACGCTCAACTGGGTCGCGCTAAAGCCGAACCAGGTGCGCGGGACGATCTTCAACGAGCTCGACGACGAGAAGCTCCACCGGCAGATTGATTTTGTCGATTTCGAGGAGCGGTTCAAGATCGGTATGGGTGGCCCGGTAAGCAACGGCAACTGTGATATGGACGGGTTGACGGCGTTCCCCAGCAAGCGGTTCAAGAAGCCGGAGCACATTTCCCTGCTCGAGCATACGAGATTGAGAAACATTGGTAAGTAACGCCCGGTGCTGTGGGTTGTGTGTCGCGCCACAAACATTTGCTGTAACGCTTTCCCATTTTCACTTCCAGCAATATCTCGTCGAAAGTTGGAAATGCCGGCCGAAACCGTTATCAAAGCGATCAACAATCTCGATCTCAAGCTGCTGTCGCTGGAGAATGTCGAGCTGCTGCAGAAGATGACACCGACCGATCAGGAGCAGAAGCTTTACAAAGAGTATGTGATAGAGAAGAAAGATCTGAACCAGCTGACCGAGGAGGACAAGTTTATGCTGCAGCTTACGAAGGTCGAACGCATCTCGTCGAAGCTGTCGATCATGAACTACATCGGGAACTTTTTCGAATGTTGGCATCTCATCAGTCCGGTAAGGTTTTCGTTTTTTTGTTTTGCAGTCATAGTGGCAGAGGTACTAAAATTTGGTTTTGTTGTTTTCAGCAAGTGTACTCCATCATGTCGGCATCTTCGTCTATCAAATCCTCGAAAAAGTTCCGTGCCGTGCTGGAAGTGATTTTGGCGTTTGGTAACTATCTCAACAGCAGTAAGCGTGGTCCGGCCTATGGGTTTAAGCTCCAGTCGCTCGATACGCTGCTAGACACCAAGTCCAACGATAAGCGCATGAGCCTGATGCATTATATAGTGGCCACAATAAGGCAGAAGTTCCCCGAGCTGATGAACTTCGATACGGAGCTGTTCTGTATCGATAAAGCGGCCCAGGTGTCGCTCGAGATGCTCATCTCGGATGTGAACGAGCTGGAGAAGGGCATGGAGACGGTACGCAAGGAGGCGGACTTGCGTGGCAAAGGTACGCAGAGTCATGTGTTGCGCGATTTCTTGGCAAACTCCGAGGAAAAGCTGAAGAAGATCAAAACCGATTGTAAAACGGCACAGGTATGGTGTGAACTTCGGCAAAAGACTATGACCACATGACTGAGCACTACATCTCTCATTGCAGGAATCATTCAAAGAGTGCATCGAATACTTTGGCGAATCATCTCGAAATGCGGATGCGAATGCGTTCTTCTCGCTGCTAGTCCGATTCGTACGAGCATTTAAGGTATGTTGGTGAGGATGTTTAACCTTTGCAGCTCTCAATAATGTGTGTTTGCTTTCCTTCCCAAAAACCAGACCTGTGATCAGGAAAACGAACAACGACGGCGGCTAGAGGCGGCTGCATTGCAAGCGTCCGCCAAGAAGGACGAAGAGCAGGAGCAGGTGGTGCTGCGGAACAACAAAATCAATAATCAAAAGAAGCAACAGGTACGCCCCATGGCCGATGGTAACCCTATCCGGCTATCAACGGCCTTTCTGCAAAACCTAACCCATATGAACCGGGAACTTCAGCACGTGTTTGGTTCGGGTGCTCCCTTTTGTTAGCTGATTCGTAAAGGAATTCGGATTTATTACATATCATTTAAGGATATTTGCTTGGACGGTGTACGTGTGTGTGTGTGCGAGAGAGTGAGTGGGGATGTGTGTATGTGTGTGTGCACTAATATTTTCTTTTTATTATTTATGTTATACCATTGTTGTGCTCCTTCAATTCCCTTCTGTTAATTACGCTAAGCTAAGTAACCATCAACACACAACTTCCATAAGTATGTTTCCTAATTTCTAATAGCCGTTGGTTAGTTTTCGGTTGTGTGTGTGTGTGCCTTCCATAGGAGATACATGGTGTCAATTTGTACGATAATTCGCGTCCCGTACTATATTTCATTGTTCCTCCCAGAGCCGGCGAATGTGGCGTCAGAATTGTAAAAAAACAAAAAAAAGACAATAAATGGTGTAAAGGTTTATGGCATAATGGACGATTAAGTATAGTACGTGCTATAATTATAACCATAATAAGTAAGCAAATCGTGCCCGAAAGTGACGCTAGTAGCGCGACATTCATTTATACGTATCAACCATCAAACGAAATCATCATTTAATCGAATTTGTAATTCATTTAACCAGACGCTTAGTTTATTACGTTTTGTTTTGATTTAAAACATATTCTATCCATTTGTTATTAATAAACTAAATAACGCTATAAAAGGGCTGTAGCTTTAAGACGGTACAACAGGGACTAAGTAGCGATTATCGTTGCTGAAGAACAGAACAATACGTTGTAAACTTTCGTCTTTCGCACCGTAAATAAAATTACAAGCTAATCCTCTATTTCGATAGTTTATGATGA
Organism: Anopheles culicifacies; assembly: GCA_000473375.1. NCBI lineage: Eukaryota > Metazoa > Arthropoda > Insecta > Diptera > Culicidae > Anopheles > Anopheles culicifacies. Next base: position 8,138 of record AXCM01009467.1, read on the forward strand.
GACACAACGATTTAGAAGGGCCGCTATTGGGGTTTCTTTTCCGTTGTCTAATTAAGGTTATGGTTGGTAAGCTTATTATTATGATTTTTACGTATCATCTTAACACACGCTTGCGGTAACTGTGTGCACCAATATTAATCTATGATTTGTTTGCTTTCGTTTTATAAATATATCAAATTATACTTTAAATTGCTACAATTTTTAAATCATTTCTGCTTTTTCCATTTTTTTTTTGCGTAATTTATTAAGCATGTTCTGCACTGCATGTAGACGTTGTGGAATGTGGGCACTCTGTACAATAAATTAAACAAAAAACATGCACACGCAATTATTTTATTCCTCAACGTGCAATGCACAAATGCCCGAAGCAGATGGTACTTTTGCAGAAACAATATATTGAACAATAAATTTGATTTCATTTGTAATTTGTTAAGTGCAAGAGCTTGATCAAACACGGAAACATGAAACATTTGTGAGAAAAATTCATAATTTGTTAGCAAAAAAGCAAAAACAAATAGAGAAAATGGTTCAAGTAATGAACCAATCAGTATACACATTGCGATATTAAATGAAACGCCTTTTAGTTTCATAATTTCTGTAATTTATCAAGCCCTTACAACAATGAAATCAAGCAAAATTAAATCGAACGCACTGTGCGCACCCACCACATTCCAGACTGTGAACGTGTCTGTTACTGTAATGTTCGTCCACTTGCCCCTTTGCAGGAAGCAGTAATCAACGAGCTTAAGCTGAAGGCACACGCTGTGCGTGAGAAGAAGCTACTGCAGCAGGACGAAGTGTACAACGGTGCGCTGGAGGATATACTGCTCGGCCTCAAGAACGAACCCTACCGGCGTGCGGATGCGGTACGGCGCAGTCAACGGCGGCGCATCGATAGCAATAGGCTGTCGCGTACGATGGAAGAGGTGGAGGTGTAACTGTCGCGCTAGCCTAAGCCAACCTAAGCTGTAAAAGATGTAAAAAAAATTGTATCGTACAACGTAAGCGTGAGCGGGAACACCGTAAAAGGCAATTTTGTATATGATTTTAAGCGCTAAGTTTGTTCAACCGAATGTATCATATTCGTTATACGCATGGGGAGTCTGTGTGTGTGTATATAGTTGATTTTAATGCATTAGCTCATACAGACAGGGATTTGGTTTGTTCCTAGTTAATTTTACATTCGGAAATCATCCATATCATTGCAACCGAACGTACCACTCTGTTGGGGATGTTCTGTTTTCTTTCTTGAAGGGATTCATGGGTTTTTGTTTCGTTTAAATACATGGTGTTCGAAGGCATAAGAGACCGAACGAATGACAATACACATACATACGAACGCACATTCCATTCATATGGCGCTTTATGTTCACAAGCATAAAACGTTGCATTTAATGGAACAACAAGACAATTGTATTGAAATTCCCCGTAAACAAAAAAAAACAAAACACAAACTAAATATATGCACAAAACGGGGATAGTTTTATATTAGCTGGAAACAATTTGAGAATATTTTCGCAAAAAAGCTAATTTTTGAAATTTCCTAAGGCTTTTGCACAAGGATGCAATAATTAAACAAAAAGAGAAAACAATAACGTATAAATCGTGATAACAGTGATATATTCATGCCAGTCAGAATAAAGAGCAAGCCTTCGCAAAGTGCACAATATTAAAAAAAAAAAGCAACACGAAAAGGACTGAACCGAACATAAAACAAAACAAACTAATATCGAATCTTTTGGGAACCATTTTGTAGTACAACTTTGCACAAAATTCCTGCTTGGGAGAGAAATGTACGTCCAAATGACATGAAACAACAGTGTGGATATATAAAAGGGAAGACAAACGGTGAACAAGTGTGTATGTTGGTGCTCGCTACCGAGGCAGGAATGTTGTTGATAGGAACAAGAACAAAAAAAAACGGGAAGCATATGGCGAGAATTACGTACGTATACGTAAGTTTTTCGGGATAAAAATTCACAAACAACCAGTATGTACCCCATTTTCTTACACTATTCTTGTAAACGATATTGTACCACTCTTTTCATCCATTTTGCTTCAATATATACACCGACTAAGTTAAAGAAACATAATTATAGGCATTAATTGATTGCTGTTAAAGGAAGAAATGAGAGAAACTAATGCTGAGAATAATAACTCACTAAAGTGAGTTCACAATGAGTGAGAAAGTCACCTCAATGAGTTAGATTCTAAACAGACTCTTTCGTGAGTTAGTTTCATACTTTCACTTTCATGAGTGATGTGTACTTATGAGTAGTGT
>AXCM01009468.1:0-14090 GCA_000473375.1 Anopheles culicifacies
AGCGTTACATTTGGTGTCAAAAATATTAATTTCCTTTAGAAGGTCAACTCAGAGAAGATTAGATCAAGTGATGGGAATAAGGACTCTTACAACATTTTAAGACACTAAATTCTGGATTTGAAAAGTTTTATAGCTAACTGTTCTATTTACAAGAAATTTATTATTTATTGTATCCAATTTATGAACGAGAATTTCATTATTCCATAATTATTCGATCGTTGTTACATACGCTTCTCCATGCCACTGATGTGCAACTCGGTAGAAAGGCAACGAATTTCATCAGGAAAGCACTAATGGGAAACGGTCATACCAATCATCTGAAGCATTTTTCACGCTTTTTGAATTGTAAAATTGAGATACTAACAAGCAAGCAAAGATTAATAGCAAGCACCGACCAAAAAAAAAAGGGACCTACCGAATGGTACTGGATTCCTGGGTAATTCTAGCATTCCATTTCCTGCACTGTGGTCGACACACCTTGACAAAGAGATCCCGCAAAGATTGAACTCGCTCGACCATCTGGTGGAATTTTCGTCTCTGCAAGCAAATCACGTACACCAAGGGCAGTGTACATCGTCGGGTCGGGTTTTTGCAACGGAGTCCAAAAGTGAGATGGAAAACCGGTTCATCTGTATCAAACTGCAGCAACCGAAGCGAAGAAAGTGAAACGAAAGTGCCTCAAAAGGTGAACAGTCCGTAAACTGTTTCTCATCACAGCATAAACCCCCCCCCCCCCACAACGCTCGGAAATTGCTTCCTCAGCACCCGGTGGGGTGGTGGAGAGGATAGGGTCAAGGTAGTTGTGGAGTGTGTTCTTCGTTTTTTTTTTTCTTTCATTTACTTTTCGTCAAACCAACCATAATCGACCTGGACAGACCCGGAGCAGATTGGCAAAAGCAATGAGAGCGAAAGTGGGCACGCTAAGGAAGTTGCCGAAGCGTGAACTGGTTTTTCCTTTCGGACTGCGAGATCCCCGGTTCTGCCAGCGGCTTACCTAAGTGGCGTACGGTTGTTCCGTTGCGTTCGAATTGATTTGGGCGCTGTCTTGGCTTGGCAGCACTGGAAACAAGAGCAATGCATGCATGTGTCTGTGTGACCAGCATTAACCGAAACGAGCGCAAATAAACCGGGGACCGCTGGACCGCGCCGCGCGTGGTGCGTTCGTTCGAAAATGTTCGTAATGGTCGATGGCGTTTTGGTGCTCTACAATTTTCAAGCTGATTGTACGAAAAAAAAAAAAAAACAACAAACTCCCAAGATGGGAAAGCGTTTTTTTTTCGGTCTGTTGTTGTTGCATCCGGTTGAAAAGTTCGGTTTTACAAGACATTACGTTAGGAAGGCCATCATGTTTGGTAAATTGGTCCTTGTTGCGCTGGGGTGGAAAGAATCCTTGGTCGCTTGATGTTGGCTTGGGTCAGGAATGGAGACGAGCACTTGAACTTGTTCTACACAATGGAAGTAACAAATTAGCTCTTAAGGAAAGTCGAACCGCAAATCAATTCACTTCAAACTTTCCAGGGACCTGCGAGGTTTTTATTTTGTAAATGCTGTTGTCGAAGACCCAACATAGTTCAAAGTCTTTTATTACTAGTTAACAATTTGTAATGAACTGTTTTAACAATTTAGGAAAATAAAATCGTTTTACGAATATTAAAAAAAATTTTTTGGTACTAAAAACCAAACTAAAATAATAATTCTACGAATATAACAAATGCACAAGAAAATCAAATTATAGCAAGTAATGTAATTTTAACGATTCTGCTATAATGATCTCTCTTCGCCGTTTTCTTTAGTTCAATTATTATTTGTATCTTTCTTAATGATATTTTCTTTTGGCGAAAAATTTTACAGAAATAGAAATTAAATGTTGCAACTTGAAAGGTCGCAGAATGTTTTTCATAGAAGTGATTTCGCTGGCGTATAACAGTTTAAAGTATATAGAACCATAAAATTACCAAATTTTTTAAATATCTGTATCATTTGAAAGGAAACATAAACATACATATGTGATAATGATCTACCGATCGTACGATATAGATAATGTTAGCAAAAATCACATTTCTTACACGAATTACTTAATTTGATCGTAAGTGTCAATGTTTATATTTGAAAATAAATGTAGGACAGAATGTATGACAGCTAGAACTAGCATTTATAGTTGTGGCGTTGAATTAAATTCATTTTGAAATTATCCTTAACTATTACACCATAAGAAAGATTTATCGCTTTACACAAAATGATTTAACATTTACTAACAGATCACAAAAGTCCGTAGTAAAATAATAAATAAATAATTGAAATCTATTTTACCTAATCAAGGGGCGATTGCGCTCTTGTATAATAGTTGAATTTATTTCAAACCACCCAAAAAAGTAATCTTTTTAAAAATGGCGCTCCCTAGTTCCTTGGGAACAGAGTTAAATAATGAATAATGGAAAGCTCTCAACAGCTGTTAGCACGATTTTTATCTTTAATAATTGATTTCTAACAACAATCATGCACACCCTCACCTCGTTGTGCTATAAAAATCACACCCAATCAATCTCATTAACGAGTTGCCGGTTTTTTTTTTGCTTTGTTGCTCATTTTGTCTGCATCTTGAAACATGTCAACGGAACGTGCCGAGGGGTACATTTGCTCGCGCGTTTCAGCACAATCACTGTCATGACGTTGGCAGCACTACACGGGTGCAAAGGATGCACCGATTTATCTCGGGCCTCTCTTGTTATGTCTCTTATCATTTTCGTTTTCGCTCCACCCGGGTAGTGGTACGCGAAGAAAAGTCGGTCGATGGATACTTCCCGCGCTTGTCCACTTGCACAAACCGATTTTGAGTCACACGAAGGTGAGTGTGTGTGTATGTAATACACGTGAACCAATGTTGCAGTTCGCTACCCAGCTTGGGGGGTAGTTTATTTGAATGGTTCTAGCCCTGATAGCCCGGGACGCTATTCTTTCCCGTTCACGTGAGCAACAACTTGGCATCCTTCTTGGTGTAGCGCTGGTTAGACGGGCTCTCATCGTTGTCATCGTTGGCATTTTGCTGAGGCCATCTTTTAGGCATCTCTGCCATCTTCAACCCCAAAAGCACTGCTTTCGTGTCGAATAGGGTGAGATAAATTATCCAGTGCATTCAGCGTCTCGCAAACAACAATGCACTTTATTGCTGCAGTTTTGGGTCGTCTGATCCCTTGCCCACGTTCCCTAGTAGCATAAGCTTATGGTGCATGAATCTTTGATAATGATCGGTACGAAAATGGAAACCCGATGGGGCTTCGGGGTGAGGACACATTCTACCAAGATGCACTTGGCATTTTGTAGCCGAGCTTCATGGTGGAACTCTCAGCCCGGTGGATGAGGTTTCCTAGAAGAGGTTCGTTTATGTGTTGTCTTTGGTCGGAAATCGTGACTTATGTCATCTATTTGCATGCCTCCCACACTCGAACTGCACGAGCAGGTCCTCCCGGGGGAGGGGAAATGCTTTCACTTGAGCGGAAAGTTTTGTCATTTAGATAAAATCTGCACCGGTCTGTTGCAGTTCTGCGGGACTCTTGAGTTTGGTCGGCTGCAGCGCGCGTTGTAGGGTGCTTTTGCAGGCAGTTTAGCTCCGGATTAGCATCTTCAAACGGAAGCTCACCCCGTCGAGGTAACGTCGGAACGCGTTAGCCGACCGAAATTCCTTGGCAGAGATAATCTTAAGTAGGGAGGTTTGGGCGAGTTTTGGTGAGCGGTGGTGAGGACTGCGAGTGATTTGATGGGTAAAGTTTTGTGTCCCAACATTTCCTAAGCACCCGGCGGGACGGATGCGTTTTTATGTAGGGAATGTTCTTGTTGGTTGGCTTGGGGAATGAGTGAAATTTCTATCCTCAAGCCAGCTACAGCAATGCTTGGCAAATGTCAATTAAACTTCATAATACCGGATGGATTAAGCTTTTGCTCAAAATCTCATCCACACACAATGTCAATTACTTAATTTGTGCTAAGCGATCTTGCCAGTTAGCTGTGTAGGTGGGTTTTAATTGAATACAGGAGTAATTTAATTAATTAAAATTCTGGAACCAATTGCAAATTTTCTACTTAAGGGAAAACTCTCCTCTGGATTACAATTGCGTTCTTTATGAGCTGAATAAATAAAACATTATTATCGAATCATATTAGGTGATAATAAATAATGAATGGAAGAAATGTATGGATATGGCCAAAATCGTTCTATTTAGGAAAACTCTCATCTGGATTACAATTGCGTTCTTTATGAGCTGATTAAATAAAACATTATTATCGAATCATATAATAATACAGGGTTTTACATCTTACTTTAGACTGGCTGCAACCATTTTTTGACGCGCCGCATTCGATTTCTTGTTGGCAATGGACTTCTGATTGGGAGCATTTAATTTCATCAGCCTGATTTTGTAGGCAGGTATCAACAAGAATATATGCGGTGGTCTAACACCATAGATCCACGTCTACACATTTCAAATAAATCTGTTACATTCATATAATTTGGAGGATTTGTTACATTTGTTACCCAATACATGTTTTCAAAATTTTTATACAATTTATTTGATATATTCCACATAAAAAAAGTCTCGGATAATGAAAAAACAAACATTTTTCCATATAAACAACAGTTCAGCATTAATGTCAATCTTTTACAGGGTAGTTATAAACATACGATCTTAAAGCTGTCAGAAAAGCAGCCTGATGTAATTAAATGCTCACAATCAGAAGTCCACTTTAAAATATAAGCCACCAACAAGAAATCGAATGCGGCGTGTCGAATAATGGTTGCAAACTATCTAAAGTAAGATGTAAAACCCTGTAAATAATGAATTGAAGAAATGTATGGATATGGCCAAAATCGTTCTATTTATCTTAGCGATAGAAGCCGTTAGACGTAAGACGTAAGACGTTTGACGATTTGAACAGTGCGTTTGATGTTTGCTGCCATTAATTCAGACAAATCAGAATGACTCATAGAATTTCTCAATTATTCCTGGATTCTCAGGAGAGTGTAGTGTTCCTGGAGGGATTTCTCAAAATTTAATACATTTGTTTTAGTACATCGTGTTGAGCATTGTTATTAAATTTCAATCGTCTGAATATTCTAACGCTTGATGGTCCTCTCGAGCGACCCAGGTGCTCCGATTGGAGCTAATCACTTTGAAGGCTAATGCGCGATGTTTACGATCGGTAAGTTCATAAATTGCGCAATAAGCGAGAGGCAGATGCACTTCAAACTTTTCCCCGCTCACAAGCTACGGGAAAGCAAAAAGAAAAAACGAGGGATTTTTGATCCTGCTCCCATAATTTTCCCTTTGTTGTTGTCGTGCTGCAACACGTGTGCACAAATTGCTGAACCACCAGTTTGCTTATTGGCTTCCTCATCGTTTGCTTATTGCTTTCGAATGGAGTTCGGGAGGAGTTTGCAGGGCGGATGGAACTCCAACAGGAGCAGGATAATCCTGGAGAAGGTAACCACTTTATCTTTTGAAGTGTTTGTTTTTAAACCCAACTTTCCCGATACGAGCGGAAGCGTTTTGGAAGTGCTGCAGGATGAAAAAAATCTAAGCTTCTCGCTTTTGACCTCATTTTTAGTGGATGTGTGAGCTCGATTCTCGTGGGGCAGATTTTCCACCCCCCGCGTCATACGCAGCACCCTCTCGGGTTGAATTATTTATAAATTATTGAAATTCCCTACCCGGAAGCGGAACAATAATCTGCTGCTACTTCCGGCACTGTAATGGTACGTGTGGAGGTTTTATTTTTTTATGCTGCAGGCTCTCAACACCAGTCACTGACTTAACGGGCGTTGGAAAAACCTTCTCCATGTTATATTTGCCTGCCCACCAAATGTGAAAGCGATGGAGTAAGATTTTGAATACGAATGACATCGTTCGAGGGCGAGCCTAAAGTGACAATGAAGGAACAGGCGATACCTTTTACCGACAAACGATGGGTCACCACACTCGTTTGCTTTTTCTTCAAGAATTCAGACTTAAGGAGGGTTTGAAAGTTTTCTTTTCCCATCCCAGTGAACTACCCGTGGAAAGGAGTTTTCTTTTACATTGTATGAGACAAAGGCTCTCCACGTCCCTTGGACGAGGAAGAAAAAAAAGGGTAACACAGAAAGTATATTGCTCCATAGTTTTTCCAAGCATTTTAAAGACAAACACACTCTGTTGGCCGTTGATACGCTGCAGCTGACACTTTTAGCTACTTTGTTCCGTTTCGTCAAACATATATTTCCGTTAAGGGGATTCCTTGTTTCTCGTGTATCTTTTGCATCCCATTATGTGCGACGAGGAAGAAAAAATGGCGCCTATGTTTACGGATTTTCTGGCGCACGATGATATTAGATATTTTTGTTTAGGTTCGTGTATGAAGAGACGTAACACCAGCGAAAATATAGAGAAAAGGATTAAAGCATGGCGTGGTGTGGTTGAGGGTAATCCTTAAACTGCCCCAGGTTGGCTTTTACTGCAAAGTTTTCTGCAAACCGGTTCGTGCTGAAATCTACATTTCTTGAAATATATTTTCCGAAAGCGAGCAACGATTGCGTAGGAGTTGTCACACAGTGCCTACCCTTTTGGGGGCGTGGAATTTCCCAGAAGTGTAATTTCGGGTTGAACGCGCAGAGAACGATTAATCATTGTGTGGGAAGGGAGTTCCACCGCGATGTCATACGTATGGAGCTCTCGGAATCGGGACGCCCTTAAAATGGTGGAAGTTGGAACCATATCTGGGAGGCTTAATTGCGTAGCGGTGGTTTTATCTGCGACCACTTAGCTTGGGTGCTTAACCTGTGCGATGTTAGACGAAGATACAGCAATTATTCATTGTTTGAAAGATATGTCTTGAATTCTCGGAACGCAACCGAGAATAGTCCGAGAGTTGGGTTGAGGTATTAAGGATTATTAGTAAATCTGATTTTATCTTGCTGGATGAGTGATTTGAGTTTTTGAGAAACTTGGAAATATTACTTTCAGAAAGCTTTCGGCTGCGACGGTTTCCTTGAAGTTTATTCTCGAGAATTGAATGCTTGTCTTGAGACTACTCTCGCCTAGAATTTGTCGGATATTTTTAGACGACTGCAAAACTAGAAGTTACTGGTTGCACTTTTTCTGCGAAACCATTTACAATGAATAATACAAGAAGACACCAAAAACAGGCAGTGACACTCGGGCGGTTCTGCATTCATTCCAGTTGGAATGAAAAATAGATATTGTGTACCATCACAGTAACACGCGGGGACGGATGGTGTAACTTGAGCCGCTGTAACACGCGAAAATCCGGACGTCCAAATGTCAAGGCCTTCTGCCACCGTCAACGACGCCCCGACAGGGTTCTGTTTTCTTCGTGCAAATCCTTGACGGGCGGGTGATTTTGTTGCTGAATAAATTGTAAGACTACTATTGGAACTGGTTTGGAATAGTGTCCTAGACTTCGGTTCGGAGAAACGGAAGATGACAACTATTCTTCCGGTTCGTTGTAATTTGTTGTATGGAGCTCGTTTAGCTCATCATCGTGGGTCTTTTTCCACCCCCTCTGGACAGTGTTTTTCTTCACAGTTCTCGTCTATATCTGTGAAGGTACTGCCTAGAAACACCTGCAAACGTTGCAGGGGGAAAGTAATCCTTACAAAACACTCTGTTTGCAAAATGTACACCTTGCTGGGTGGAGCGTTTAATTCGCTACCTCGTTTCACAAACTTTGGTGTGCATGAGTTGATCAGCGTTTTATTGCACAAGGTGCCATTTTGTTTTGTAGCCCGCTTTCTGTCCTTCTCGTCCACTGCTGATGATGGCGATGATGAGCAAAAGGATGCTTTGGTCGTAATTTGAGCAGCGTGATTGTTTTATATTGTCCAGTCCGCTTGGTTGAGGAAAAGCAAGAGACAGCTCTGGTGCTCTTTCTTTCTCTCTCTCTCTCTCTCTCTCTCTCTCTCTCTCTCTTAGGTGGGGAGTTTGTGTGTTTTTTAAAAAGCGGGATCTCTAAGTCTTAAAGGACCATGGTGCTGAGGAATTCCGACCTGGGAGTAATTTATTATACGCGCGTCGCATCCGGCACAAGGGGGATTAAACGTCGAAGGAAAGGATCCGGCAGTGTAAGTTGCCGACGGCTTTGACGTAATGAAAAATATGCCAATCAACGGAAAAGGACACTTTGGAAAAACGGACAATAAAGCGAGCGTTCGGTGTCGTGAACTTGAAGTGAGAAATTAATTAAAATCTATTCCAGTGTCGGACTTGGGGAGAGAGTTCCCTCCGGGGACAGTCTCCACCTTGTATCTGGGACATTTCTTTCGGGAGATGTGTGGGTTTGTGATAGTTTTTGGAATGAAAAGAGCTGTAGCACGGTGACACTCCAAGCAACAGGTCACCTACAGCACCAAGGATCATTTCCGTTTCCTCTCGCGGGAGTAAAGGGAACGTTGTGCGAGCACGTTTATCTGTTGAACCAATTCCCTACTCGCCAGGTGCTCGCCCCAATTAGGATCATCAAGGATTAAGGAGCCCCAAATTAGCATCGAATTAATTGTGTCCTTTCATTTCGATGGAAGCGATGGAACCAAGAAGACACTGAAGCGGGGATGGTGAAAAGGACGGTTGACAAACACCCGTGTAATTCTGGAAAACTTAACCTCACCGTTGTTGTACACCCGCGGTACGACAACAAATCGTTGTCGGTCGGCTTGGGAAGGTTTTTCGAGAAGTTGAACTTCAAACTTGATTTGAAAACATGTTGAAGGGTTTACCGGGGAAAATTGTGCGTCGTCTCGGTACTTGTTTTCGTTTGTTTGGTGCACTTCACGCCACTCCCGAACCATTTCTTGGTCGTTTGGAGGCGATCGAAAACGTTGAGGATCTGTTATGCCAGTAAACACTATGCCTGTGTCTTATGTACCAAGACGATTTCACGATGACGTTGCGAACGAGTAGAAATTTGTTTTGAAGATAAACACAGCGAGCGGACGGTGTTGGTTTGTTCGGAAGTAATAAAGCTAGGGAAGGAACCGAGCAGGAAAAGCTGTTTTTGAATTAATTTTGCAAGTATTCATTACGTTGCTACTGCGGGTGCTCGTTCATTATGGAGTGCAGGGGTCGCCAGATTGTTGGTATGGTTGTGTTTAATTTTCGTACATTTTATAACCCAAGCTTACCTTGCAGGATGTCGTGCTTAGAAGAAGGAAATTATTTACGAAAATCTGTTGTTGATCCGAAAAAGTTATGTTAATTGTAAAAAAATAACTATTTAATGTATAAATAATTTATCAAATTATATTACTGAAAAATTGTCTCCTTGATAGAAAACGTGTGAAAGCTGTACATTAATGCCTTACTCTCTCGCCGTGTATTGCAAAAGTTTCAGCTGTTTCTTTCTTATCCATATTAAATTTTATCCATCGTATGGAAATTACGCATTCACACCTAATTAAAAAATATGGACCATATTTGACAAAACACGCCATCAGTTGAACAAAACCAGAGGGTTCTTAAGCGTTGAACCGACGTAACCGGTAATAGAAGTTGGCACAAAAGTTACTCTTGGGTTTCTTTTTGTGCAGCCATTTTGTTTATGCTCGCGGTACGACTCTGGAACAATGTAAAACTTTTCCCTGCTAGTGCGTCGCGAGATTTCCATAGTTTTGCGTTGCTTCGACTGCTGTGGATTTCAACTGCCAACAGGACAACTGGAACGCAGCGAATCGTTGTCATACGTTGATGCTGCTGCCTGGGTGCAGAATTAAAGTTTCGATTCCACCGCAACCGTAACGGTACGGCGAAGATTGTTGGAAATAAAAACAATAAAAATGGCAACGGTCGGGGGTGGGAGGGAAGCCATTTTAAAACAATCGCTACGGAAAAGTGCTCGCAAAACTTGCCACACCCGCTAATGTATTCAAAGCTTTTTAAGTGTAGTTCTTGGTGAAAAGTAAAACATTACGAGCCAGATTTTGTGTGTGAATGGGTTTTTTGTTTGTTATTGTGCTGGGAAACTATTTCAACGAACCCTTTTTATGGTTGGTTCTTGAGTGGTTTCATGACAAGATTTCTTCAGTACTTTTGACGGAGAAGACGAACAGATCACAGTACTAATAGTTGAAGGTTTTCTTTTGCCTTCATTCAAAATATTAAGCTATCCGTCGTGAAATGTTTAGGAATAAATTCATAGTTTTGAAAGTTTCTGTTAAAGTTGTTATTAAAAATTAACTTCATGATTAATTGTATGATTAACGATTTTAATAAAATATATATTTGAACAAAGAATTATTTCTTTTACTGGTTTACTTCGCTATGGATGAAATTGAAAACTCTTATAAACAAGAATTAAGATGTCAAAGTCTATCAATGTGTCAAAATAAATTTATTCCTAGTGTAAGTGGATATTTTAGTGAATCCACCATTGACCTTCATTTCCATCCTGAAAAACCCTGCAATAATTACACATCTAGCACGGAATTTCCGATGGTCAGTTTTTTGACACCATGTTTGTATCATTTACCAAAATTGATGATGCGGTGATGCGAATTGTAATTGATGCAATGTAGAAATATGATACTGTGTTGGTTTTTGTAAATCGAGGGGGCAAACTTTTGGAAAACCATTCTGCTACTATTATTATTTGCCCTGCATAGGCTGGAAACACGTTTGTCATGGTTCATCGATGATGTTTTCTGCTGACCGTAGGCTATTAGTTAACCACCTCTCCCCCCAGGCGAGCCCTGGATGGTGCAGGCCGAAATTTTGATTTTCCACCAGAAAAATCATATCAATTCTGCTGACGCACTCCTCCCACCAGCAGTGGGAGTCGGTTTAGCTCCAACACGGGATATCTCGGTCGGTTGGCGCTTTTGTGGTTAATCGTCATCCATAATCACTATTTGAACGTTTCTTAATCTGCCACGTAACCGCAAAACAACGCTCCTACACACACCCACATTTCTGGGGGATCACTGGTTTTATGGACGGAAAATCGATCCGATGTTCGTGTGTGTTTGGAAAATGTTACCCAAAATTCGCTGACATATCGGAAAAAGCCAAATTTTTGTGGCCGATCTAACCGGCGCCCCAGTTCGATTGCTTCTTGGTACGTGTATGTTTTTCTGGTGGGATGAGGAAAATTTTGGAAGCTGTAGCTGTGGAAAACTGGTCCCGGTGTGGTCGTTACTGCGTTGACCTGCGGCGAGAATTTTCCTGCCAATTCCGGACATACCCAGCAGCACCGGGAGACATTAGATGAATACACGGAAAATGTGTTTTTCATCGACACATTGACTCGTTGTTTTTTTCTCCGCCAGGTTCGATTGCGGCCTAGTTTTCTCTTCCAATTCACCCTTCTTCCTGCGCTCCTATCCATGTGATCCCTTCGAACGTGGATTGATAATGACAGTTAGTGCGGTACGGAGCCATCCCTTTCGGCAGCCGGGAAAAGTAATCAAAAATGGTGTTCGATGCGAATGAGTTCATTCCTGCTTGGGAGATCGGACCTGTCGGTGGTCGTTAGCGGTTAATGCAAGCTTTTCTGCGTAGCATTCCGCTGGAGGGACAATGTGCTATATTTGTGCAATTTTGTTTTTGGAGTTGAAGTACCATTGTTCAGAGTTCGTGAAGGGCTTGAATGCTGGAACCTCCACCATCGCCAACACATTGCCCCAAAATTAATCCGATGTGAAATTCATGAAAATGTTACTGTAACCAACATTATTCGACAAGGCGACGAGAACGACTCGCAATATTGCTGTATTTGTTTTTCATCTCGTAATTGATCGTTTGAAGTTGATGCGGTTCTAAGACGCACACCGTACGCGGCCAAGAGGATACCCATTGGGGAAGGGTCAGTTAAGCAGGGCAAGCCCTTCTTGATGATTATTTTAAATAATTCATTACCTCGTGCAGGTTCTCGCACACCGCGCTCGCGCGCTGTGAGTTGTTTTGGGCGAGAAATTAATTTTCCTTTTGCGCTCTGGTGTGTTGCTGCTGATGAAAATCGGTGGTGTTGTTTTTACTGTAAATAATAGAATATAATTAAAGTTCCGACGCGCTCGCAATCTGAATGGTGGTTGGTTTGCGTCCCAGTAGATGGAGGAAACAGTGCATGCTCCCTGGAGCTTCCTTTCATCAAGTATCTGGTCTAGGTGTCTTTTGGTGCGAAGATGGTGCAGAAGGGGTTCTGCGGTTACCACGTCAGCTTTGATAAGATTTGTTTTTCCTCCGATGAAGCGTGGTTGTATGTGTGTCTGTGTTTGTGGTATCTATCTGCCGCAGGAAGACTCCCGGTAGAATATGTTTCATTCTTCTTGCAGCATCCAACATGCATTGGCATTCATTATTCATCCAGACTCGCTTTCTCGCTCGTCTTAGCTACAAGACCAAAACCAGAAGTCGCTTGTTGTTGCGATTGGACAGCAATTGTTTGTAGTTATGGTGGCTGTTAGTTAAAATTAAATTTGAGTTCATGTTAGCAAACGAATGTTGTTCGGACGAAAGTTTGGAAAAAAACATATTGCGTTGATTAAATATTTTATGGCTGATGTTCATTTACTTCGTCCAAATGTAGTTGAAATTATATTTGCTTCAACTTCTTAGATTGATACTTGGACCATCTTCATGAGGCTTTGGTCTTCTAATATTCTAATTCTTTCTAATTACCTTGAGTTTTGGATGGGATGTCCTGTAGTCCAGATTTTAATGCCCAAAGGGAGGATTTTTAATTAACTTTTAGACCATTTATGACTAAATTGATTCTACAAAGTTAGATGTCGCTTTGAGTGAGATTCTTGAAAATTTCTATTATGAAGCATCTCGAATTTTTTAAGATGTCAGAAACTCCAAGAGTACATCTTAGAATGTCCCAACTCCTGCTAGACTTAGAATTCCAAATATTCTAGACTTAGAATATTAAATATCTTACTTGGGAGCACTTGGAATATTTGATGTATCTCTGATTCTTAATGTTGATGACTCTTCTTGAAAGATTCAGATAGATCTTTCTTTCTTTCTCTGGCTCTACAACCTCGAGAGCTCTTGGCCTGCCATTTCTGGCTTCCGTGACTTGAATGTACCCGCAACAAGATAGTCAGTCCTTCGTACGGGGGAACGGCCCGAATGGGACTCGAACCTCGGTCCTGTCCGATAGATAACTCTGAAAAACAAAAACTCATGAATTGATAGAATTGGTGTCTAATACTTTATCTACCGAAACTAGTAAGCGAGATTTGCTACCAGGATCTCTACCTTGAGCTTGAACACGTTTGACCAATTTACGAGTGGATTACACATCTGTCTAAGTTAATGTTAACAACTGAGCAAACTTCGGAAGATCTTCATATGAAATCTCAAGTTCCTTGAGGTGGTTGCACGTGTCTGTTACATTTTTCTGGCTCCTTTAAACCATTAAAAGAAATCCGTCTAGGCTTTCTCCTTCGCTCAAGACATACAACAACAACAACAACAAAAGTGCTCCAAAAACCAATGCCTCATAAATTAGTCAGACGAATTCGTTTTAGCTTTTTATTGCCGACTAACTCATGTGCTGTTACTTAACTTACTCGCTCTCTCACTCGCTCCGCGCGTACCACTCTAATGGCGTAATTTTAGACTCCACACAGACACAGAAAAAAAAACTGGTTCGTCGGTTAGTGAACAAACAGCTGGCTCTTTCTCCTGCGACGTCGAACCCGTCGATCATGACGGTGCCCGTGCATCTTGTTTGTTTTGTTCACCACGGTTCATGGATAAAATTCTTAAAACCAAGCAATTACCCGATTTGTGGAACTGCTTTCGAGCTGTTAGCTGCTTCATTACCCGGCCAGAGAATGGAAAATGTGGTGATGGGGTTTTTCCTTCTTGTGCCGGGAGCAGGCTGAGTGTGTACGTTTTGGCGAGTTTGGTATTGATTTTGTTCCCAGTGTTTTCCGTCACCACATCGGCGTCATCATCAGTGTAGGTGTGCGTATTGACGATCACTCCATGCATCGGGGGGAGAAAACGGTGTTTTAAAAATAAATTACACATTTGGACGATAGTTAAATTCGTACTAAACACGGTTCGGCATGGGCGCGTATAAATAAACGATGCGATTCTCTG
>AXCM01009469.1:0-10449 GCA_000473375.1 Anopheles culicifacies
ACATAAGCAAACAAACATACAACAAAACACAGTTCTTCAGTTTGCTTCAATTTATTTAAATTACTCACATAAGTAAATACTTATTTGTTTCACAGAACGCGTTTATATGTTCACTTGCATCGATTCATTTTGTCCTGTACTTTCATGTTTCTTTTTTTCCTTTCTTCTTGTTTTGTTGGATTGTTTTGTGGTAAGTTTTCTTTTTCTGTTGTATTCTGTGACTTTCTTATGTATTGTTTTTCGTTTGTTTTGTTGTTGTGTACATGTGTTTCTTAAACAAACTGATACGAGAATGGCCTTTTTGCTTAATTACTTAACATTTTGCTTCTTCTATCCTTTTCTTACCAATGACTCGACATTTTTGTCTAATGTCTCCTCCTTACAACGATCAATTTACCTTCTTATATACTGTTTGCTTTTGCTTTTTGTCACTTGCCGTGAATTGCTTCTTCCGTACCACGTCATTCAGTTTAAATTAGGATTGTTTGTTCGTGTTTACCGTTCCGTTTCATTTGCTTTAACCGCTCATCCTTGCAGCTTCTTGACTATGCACTTTCATTCCACCTAGCGAAAAGTGCTTTTATCCACATTCAACTATTCCCGCTTTTATATGGTACAATAAACTTACCAGAGTTTAGTCTGTTGCTTTATACAAATTCTTCTCGTTACGCTTATGTCACACTTCTTTACGCAACCTTATTTATCTTACTTACATCCTTTTCATTGTTTGTTTGTGTTTGTTTGTTTTAATTCGCTGTTATAACTTCATTCGCCGAGTTTTTTTTTCTTCTTCTTTCTCCTCCTTCATTTCTATTCCGTGTAAATGTCTTTTTGTTTCGTCACAAAATGCTTTTTAATGATATTCTGTTACCTGTTTTCTTACTTGTTTCTTTTTTTTATCTCTTTCTTAAGTATTTTTGAATGATGTTTCGTGTGTGTGTTTCTTACTAGTATTATCGATCATGTGAATATGTGTCTTCTTGCTGTGTTATATTGATTTGCGCTGCAGTAGTGCAGGCTCTTGCAAATACAAGAATTATCAATTATCACCTGCAGCAGTTAATTGATTTGTTTCTCTTTTTTTACTTTCTCGTGTCTATGGCCGTGTGTTAACACACAAACACAAAATTTTTGTGTGAAATTCTTTTTTTTACTGTCCTTCTTTCTTTCTATTTTTGCTCCTGTTTTCTATCTGCTCCTTATTCTACCTCTACTATTCCGCTTTCCTAACGCCTTGATCGTTTCGCACAAGACTGACTTTAAGTTGTGGGGTGTTTTTTTTTGTATTTTACCTCACACCTCACCAATATACACGTATAAACTGCTAAAAAAGAGTTAACAAAAATACTATTCACCATCGGTTTGGATTTATTTTACTATACAACTGTTCCATTTGTTTTTGTTCGACATTTATCGCTTTCGATCGACCGTTCCACTGCGGTTTCGATCGTCCCCTGGCTATGGATTTCATTTTCCTTTTCACTACATTATCTTTACTAATCGCTACTTTTACTACCACTAATTTTACACCTATCTTTTTGCCGGTCCTGTCCCCCAGCTCTCTTCGGCATCATTCCCGGGGAGCAGGGTTCATTCTGAAAGTGTTTTGTTTTACGCTTAAAATACATGATTTTTTTTTCTTTAGAAACTCGATATTTTTCACTCGTTATGTTCTGTCACCATCTGCTTCTGTACATCTTATCCGTTGCTCAGACCACAATCATCATACCGCGAACCAAGTCTCACGTTCTCCCTCCCCCACAATTATAGATGAAAACATAAATAATATTTTACACGTTACAGGATCACTTGCCTTCTGTTAACACATACAACGTACAAGAAAGACTAACACACACACATACATTCATACATACATACATAGGACATACATTTCTTCTTGAACGAATCTGGAAGGCGTTGGGCTATTCTTGGGAGATGGTTGAGATAAGTAGCTTTCGAATCGAATCAATGCACCAAGCGCACCAGAGCAAAAGATTCATCCAAAACAGGAACTAAACTGGACACTGGTACCAACAGAAGAGAATCCCCCGAAGAGACAAGTCTTTGTGTCCGTGGCCGGGGAGCAAAAAGAGGCTTTCCAGCAGGTCCATGTCGTACAAAAAAAAGTATTTATTTGAAATTAAGTTCTCAACAACAGTACAATGATACACCTACGAACTGGTCATAATATGTATGTAATACAGAAGTAGTTCAGTAGTACGTATCGTTCACAATGGAACAACTGTCATATGATTTGTAAGAAAGAAAAAAAAGGATGTTTCTCAACGTACGATTGTCAACATCGTACTGGAGAGGTCTCTAATTCACTGTGGCTTCAATTGTTGTGTACCGCTGAATGGAGTGGATCTCAAACAGACCCTAAGTTTCTGTCACCTCCGTCGTGGTAGCTGGACCACCGAGTGATAGAATGGCCGGATCCGTACCTCCACCATCACCACCACTGCTTACGGTCACAATACGAAGCCACCCGTCCCCTTACATGGAGTTAAAGTTGAGCCCTTGCAGGTTAACGGCGCCCGTATTCATGTTGACGGTGGCCGTATCCGGATACCGCTGGCGGGACATCTGATGCAGGCTGGCCGTGGTCGTAAAATCGACGTGCCGCGTATCGAGAAAACCCATCACACCCATCGGATGTCCGTGCGGGGGGCACATTAGAGGGGCGGTGGAAGACGCAGCAACGACAGCGGCGGCAGCAGCGGCCGCAGCGGCATTCGTTGTATCGTTGCCTTGCTGTTGCTGAGCTTGCTGCTGTTGATGTTGCGTTTGTTGTGCTGCAGTAACTTGCTGCTGCTGCTGCTGGGTGGCTTGATGTTGCTGAACCTGCTGCTGCTGTTGCTGCTGTTGTTGCTGCTGCTGCTGCTGTAGGGACATATTGAGTGCAGGGGAGGATAGTGCCGTATCGTAGTGCTCCATCGATGCGTTCTCATCGCCGGGTGGTGTGGTGGCCGTCGGTGGTGGTGATATGTTCGGTTCCAGCTTGATGCGATTCTTGATGCTTGGCCGGCTAATGGGATAACCTCGCTTCTTATACTCTAACCACAGCGTACGATTGTTGACGCCGTATAACCGGGCGGCTTTACAGAAACCGATACCACCGAAACGGACCGCCTCGAGTGCTCGCAGGAAATTCTCATCGCCTTGTGGATTGACGGATCGTTTCCGCTTGACCGGCTGCACGGTACCACCGGCACCGGTTGCACCCGTCCCGGCCCCACCTCCGCCTGCTCCATTTCCTGCACCCGTGCCACCATTACCACCGGTCGCTGTACCATTGCCACCGGCCGTACCATTACCACCGGCACCCGTTCCCGCATTGCCATTCCCGCTAGCATTCGCGCCGGATGCCGTACCGGTCGTTGTTGCACCGAGCGGTGACTGATTCGGTGTGCCGGTACTGTACACAAGCCCCGTCGCTTGGTCGCTGCCTGTCTGCGGGGACGTCGGTGTGGAAAGGTTCGACGATTGGTAGCTGTTCACCATACTGTTCGGGTTGACCGAGATGATCTGGGGTGAGAATGGATGCTGATAGATCTGTACCGGTGTTGTCGGTTGCGGTGTCGTCGCGTTCGAGTTCGTGGTGGATGCGTTCGCGAGCCCACCATTATTGCCGGCACCCGTACCGGCCGTACCACTACCCGGGGCGCCACCGTTTGCCGCATTGTTTGCACCGTTGCCAGCACTACTTAAACCTTGACTATCACCCTGGTGCTGTTGATTCGTTTGCTGATGATGTTGCTGCTGCTGTTGAACCTGCTGCTGATGTTGTTGCTGTTGCTGCTGTTGGTGTTGCTGCTGTTGTTGTTGCTGTTGCTGTTGCTGCTGTTGCTGCAGTCCTAAATTCGTCTGACACGGCGCAATGCCAAACCGCGAATAATTCGTATCGATTACCGTCCATTGCCCACCTGGGAACGGAAAAGGGAACAAGAGAGCTTTGATTATTTATTTGTTTTCTATTTAATTTCGTAACGCGCACATTCTGTCCTTCCTTTCTATCTGATTCCTCGCAAGTTCGCATCCATTTTACGTTTTTCTTTTATTGATTTTTACAACTTTACGGCGTTCGGTCTTAAAAAAATGTACTAATTGTTCGTTCAATTCATTCTGACACATTCTCAAAAAAACAAAGCATTTGGTCTATCCCGAAAGGCCATTCCAGCCAGGTAATGAAAAGAATTGGAGCTTTAACGCCATGTGTGTGTAGTAAGAGGTAGTTATAGTAGTAGTAATAGTGGAAGGAAATGGGTTCAAATTACGTGCGTTTCTTGGGTTTTCAACACTGTTCGTTTAAGTTCAAATAGAAAAATTTATAAAGTGCCACACTTTTCAAATACAAAAAAAATGGAAAAAAACTGGAAACTTTAAACTTACGCATGTGGCATTTTAAAGAAAAAATATTAACTAAAACCAGTTCATTTTATGGATAAACGCTGATTCCAAAGGGAAAAAATATCAATATTTATCGAATTGTGGAAAAAATATCCACGACAAGATTTTGTACTAAACTACCAAAGCAAGTAACAAGACGTTTCTTACATGCTTTTGTAATCACTATTATCTACTTAAAAAAAACCCAAAAGGTATGACAAAAAGGCAATTTTTCTAAGACAAACAAAAACAAATCAGATTAATTGAAATTGCTCTACTTGTAACTGAGAAAAAGAACAAGAGTAACGCGTTATTGTAACCGAACGCTAGTGTCGATATCAAACAATCGATCAGACAACGGAATTTGCAAAAAGAAGAAAGAGAAGAAGTAAAAAAAACCGTACAAGAAAGTAACCCATTACTCTAAACTCATGTTTTTTTTTTCCTCTTGCTATTATCAACTCCTTTATCTCATGTACATCGCTTGCTCATTCGTCACTTTTCCATGTTCGAGTGTAAAATTAAATAAAAAACAAATAAATACAGGCATCGTTTTGTTCGATTCACGCATGTCATGTTGCAACACAAACGCGGTGCATTGCACGGCCATCGGCACCCGTCGATGTGACACACATTAGCATCACACGTTTTTTTTTTTTTTGGTTTTAATTCATTTTATGCGTCTTTCGTTTAATACCCGAGCTCTCTCTGTCTCCTCTTTCGTTGCACCAAATTTTGTTTGTTCATTTGTTTCATTTAATATGATTACACCATAAGATTTTACATTAACGTTAACGTTTGGTTTGTTTTTGTTACTATACAATTAGAAGAAAAACAAGTACACCACAAACAAAGTGAGATTAGATTGATAATATTTGGAAACACAGTAAGTTATTATTTCACGAACTATTATTTGCTGAAAGAATGATTTGTTTTCCTTTTTTTAGCGCGCTCTTTTAGTCAGTGGAGTGAGTGTTTGGATGGTGAGTTTGGTGGTTTGAAATGTTGATTTCGTTAGTAGTAGTTTATGATTGTAAGTTAGTGTTTTTTTTTTACTTTTCTAGTACGTTATGTATGAATGTCTGTGTGTGTGTGTGATTGATTTTGAGTTTTTAGTTGTTTTTCTTTTGTTTTTCCTCACTTTAATAAACTGTTTTTATCTGGTTCATCGAAACAGGAGATGATAATTAAGGTTACAAGTGGTACTTTGAAGAACAACCACGCAAACACGCACACACGCACAATCACACACATACACATACATACATACAGAACAGTTTCAACTTTCAAAAACGTCAACTGGCAGCAACATCGATCGAAACGATTTGTTAAATGTGTCGAAGTAAAACGAAATAAAAAAGAAAACAAAATAAAACATTGAATATGATAGATGACAACACAAAATGGAAAATAAAATAAAAAAATGATATCAGTGTGGGTGTGAGGTTGTACAGACAGATAGAGACACACAAGGCACATGTAAAAGATCGACAGAAACACATTGAAATTGAAGCTGCATCAAACGAGCTGACAGGTGAGAAATGGTACAAACAAACAGCAAGCGGCCGTATGAACAGAACGGGATGATGATAAAAGGGTACACTGTCGAAATCAATTATGATTTTAATAAAATGACACACGAACCACATCTACACCTTCGGCATGTAACCGTGGCACCGGTGTGAGTGAGTGTGAAGTGGCGAAAGTGACGATGACAATTATTACTCTCGGTGTTTGGATGGAAGCACCGACAACACACAGCAGCGATAAAGCATAAAATATTCAAATGACAAAATAAAACACGCCGCTTTATGTGCCGGATCGGGCAGCAGGGATGTCGCGACTGGTGCTCGATGGCAGAATGTGTCTGTATTGCAAACGATCGATAAACCGTCTATAAAGCATCCTACACTCTCTCTCTCTCACTCGCTCGCTCGCTCCGTATGTGCGTGGACACCGAGACACCAGTATGGTAATTGAAGAAATCAAATTAGCAAGGAAACGTGGTACACAGGGCCAATATCCTCTCCCGTATGATGTCGCACCGTTTCGATCAACTGGTCCGTTGAAAAGTGTACAGACGGAAGGCTCTAAGGGGAGCTTGGTAACGCCAACCCGGTGCATTCTAAACCCGATCAGGTGAACACCCGAAAACGACCGGAAAATGGGGTCGTAACTGCCCATCCAATGCAGACGACGCACACACAGACGCAGGCATAGATAAGCAGTAAATCTTACACATTCAACCCAATCCGGAAAAGGATTGGAACACGGTGGCGTCACACAAATGGCCAGGCGATAAAATCCAATCCTAATTACGTAGACACCCGCAGTTGAACGGACTGGGGAAGACTCATCTCCAACATCAACGATGTATCTCTCGTCTGCCCACGTTTCTATCCGGTTGATTGCACATTCATCTCATTAGAAAATGGTTCACCCGCAACCGATGGGAGTTCCTTTCCTCCTCCACCTCGGAAAGCTTATCGTACCATTTGCAGTCCTTTTCAGAAAGGACCAAGAAATCATGATTAATTTGCACAACACACAGTGAGTGACTGTGATGGTGGTGGTGCGTGGTACTGTTGTTGCTTTCTTGCTAGTCACAATATATATTCTCAACACCAGCGGGGTTGACACTTCGGTGGTCATAAATTACGATAAAATAATCCCTGCGTGAGGCTAAACGTAACAAACAGACACGTTGACGGTGAAGTAGGCAGTTTTCAAATACGCTTTTAGTGGTTGTGGTTATCCGGGAGCCTTTTAACCGGGTGTTGGATTATCCGTGTTAGTCAAAAATGACAGTTCTGTAGGATTTGACGTATAAAATACAAAATCGATGACGGTGATTCACCAATTTCTTTTGTGGAAAGAAAATCCACACATTTTAATAAAACTCCGAGTAAGTAAATAAGAGTAAGTGACATCAATAAGTTAACTTTTAAACTGACTTTTTGAAGAAGTTTTTTTCGGTTTTACAATTTATTAAAAGAGAAGAAAGAATAGTTTAAAATGCATCTGTCTAATGCGTCATATCACACATTAATGTGTCATTTTATGTATTACTCATGATGCTTTACAGTGACTATCCACTCACTCAGGAGTTAAATTACACTTTCACGAGTGAGTCGAGAGTAAAATGACTCTTTCACAACTCATGAGTTTAATGGCTCCTTTATGAGTGATGTCCTGAACGAATTTATGGATTAAAACTATGTAAGTGAATAACTCACTTAACTAGTTGAATCAAATCTTTGCGAAGAGTCGATTAAACTCACTCTTGAAAAAGAATTGATTCACTCATTCCTTCTCACAACAATAAAATTCTTCAAAACCACTAGATTCTATTATCCGTGTTGTTCGTTTATTCATTAAAGGACGAGAACCAACTTGCACGGATAAACAGTAAGCTTACACTGCATCTTAAAAATGTTTAAAAAGCAAACCAGTCACTAACATTCGTCTTGAAAGTTTCTGCATGATATTAATCAATCGATTTTAACGTACTACGCTGATGCAGAGCATTATTAAAAGGATAGAAATGCCAATACTGCGCGCTAGCAACTTTGTCCAACCTCCTTTAACAACCCCGTTGCAAGACGCTCGTAAGATAAAGGTTTTGTTCTATCCTCCCTTTTTAGAACAGCATCAAACATAAACATTGTTTTGAATCGACCCTATAGCAATGGTAAGGGGGGTGAAGATTCATCGCGACGTCCTTTCGTTTCGGTACGATCGATAGAACCAGAGAGCTGACAGATTTTCATCACGGTTGACGTTCGCTAAGATGGTCGATGGAAAAGAGGTTAGAACGTCATACCATACGGGTAAATCGAAAGGTACTTTACCATCTTGTCTTTGCCAGTCTGGAGTAAGCAGAGTGTAGAATGTTCCGCACCATCTGGGCAACGATAAGTATGTCTGGAGAAGAGTTTTGTTGAACGAAAGATGAACAATTTAAAGGTTGTCACCATGATAACGATTGGGGCGTGTGCTTCTATCCGTCTGGCGGATACTTACTGCTTCACAATTAAACACTGGAGCAGTAGTGTTTGCTTCATGTGAATGTACATTTTAGTCACACACATCTTAATGAATTCCATTATTTTTATTAAATTGAGAGAAGAAGTATCTTCCACTTGATATGGTATTATTCATTCCATTTTGTAGAATTTTCATGAACAATTAAAAGGGAATAATTTCACAATACTATTTAAAACAACACCCATGCAACAGCAATAAGGACAACCCAACTGTCAATAAACAAAGTAGTTTCCCGGGAGCCGTTCCTCCGTAACGTCGGGTTCCAGGGATAAAAAGGGTATAAAAGGCAAAATACTGTTTGATGGTGACATTTCCTAGTACAGGAGGAACGCACTTACCCGGAATTAAACTAGTTTCCGGAAGGGTAAATTTCAATCTAATGTCAATATAGCGATTGCTTGCTAGCTTTCTACACGCACTCAAGCGCGTTTGGTTGTCATATGAGACATTAATGTCTCGTTGGAATTGGAATATCGGTAACAAGCGAATGAGCTGATACGTCACAATTTGAAAAAGGTTAAATTTCATTTCCAAGAAGCTTACCTTAGCAGAAAGCATAGCTATGAGACAGACAGTCAGGTAGAGAAATAAAAGAATGGCAAACCATAAAAATCTTCCATAAAACATAATTATGGTATTCTTATGGCGGAAATTGGTGAAATCTCTACTAACCATTTCCATTCAAGCATGAATTCTAATCGGATATTCAATGACTTAAATAGCCTGAATTAACCATTCAAACATTCGTTCTACAAAATTAGCAGCATCTTCCCAGTGAATGAATTTACTAATCCCACGCTCGCTCTCTCTATGCATCAATGAGAAGGAAAGAAGTAAATGTTTCTAAAGCCCAGTTTTAGTATGAAGAGTACTGTAAAAAATGGCCACCAATTTAAAAAAAAGAAAAGCCTCGAGAAAGCATCAAACGCAACGTGTCCGGATTGGCGTGTCTTTCACCAACATTCAGAGCACCAGCAGCAAGTTGAGGAGTGAGTTTAATCGCTTTACTTAGAAAATCCATAACACACCATTTTTCGCTTTGTTTTAGATTCTGCGAACCTAGGAAAGCTTTTCTTTTTGTTGCCCTTCGGTCCAAGCGTCATGTCAGGCACGTGTTTACCACTGACGTTGACAGATTCACAAAGCCCGTAGGCTTTGAGCGGACTTGTTCGTTTAAAAAAAGGGAAGAAAAAAATCTCTCCCGCTCACATTCGAAAAGGGTTTCAAAAGATGAATGTGTAATTTACATGGACGAAGAAAAATAAAAGCATCCGTCACATGTGGGGAGTAGCCCGGGCCAGAGCTGAATACGGCCAAAAGGGTCTAGCAATTAAGGAGCATCCACATAAAACCCCCCTACCCTTTTCGTGAGCTCTATGTTATTTAATCAATACGGCTGCATACGCTTGCATGCTAACCAGATTTGCGCTAAATGCTTTAACCTTTTCAAAAGGTTCTGTTTGGTTGGCTAACTCAATCTACCGTGTGTGAAGAACGCGCTCCCTGATGGAATGAGTTTCCATCCTTAATCCTTGGTTTGTCGAGTGAAAAAAAAACGTAGAACTACTGGGGAACTGATCAATACAGACACACACATGCTGGAGTGAGATCAAATCCGATAGAAAAGAAGCATATTAATCATTTAAACCATCCAGTCGTACAACGCTGTGAAAGAAAACCCCCTTTTTACCAATTGGATAGGTGAATTTATTTCTCAAACGGCGACGGACATTGATTCATTCCGTCAAATACGATCCCATTCCTCACTGCGTCTTTAGACAACGAAGGGTACTCATTCCAGCCACCGCGACCACGCTCACTAATCAATCGGAACGACGCGGAAAGGGGGCCGCCGGAGAAGGAATCCAACTTCACAAACGTCAACATCAGCAACGTGTACCAGAGCAGCCACAAGCAAAGTAAAATTTTCATTTCCATCCAAACAGGTCACGAACGGTGGTGTATCCAATGACATCGAATGAAGGCGAGGGTTACGATATTTACCTTCCCGGA
>AXCM01009470.1:0-10456 GCA_000473375.1 Anopheles culicifacies
AACGAGCAAACACATACGATCCAACACTTCAGTACAATCTAGGGACATTCACAATCGCACATCAAGTAAAACAAACAACTTAAAACTTGTTTTAAAACATTCCTGAACGTTACACATTCTCCACAAGGGAGATAACAATACAATATGAGACTAATCAAACGAAAGCACAATTAAAAAAAAACGGGTTCACACATGTAAAACAACGGCAGCAACATCAAACAAGCACAAAACAATATAAACAGCAACAGGGTTGTGGTTGGTATGGTGTGCGGGGACATGGACGGGGTAATCCCAATCTGTAATGTGTGTTTTTCGGTGGACCCCGGCTAGCGAGAGGAGGCGCGGGGGCTGTGATCCACACTGTCAACAGTGACACACCATTACAATTTGAGATTGCCGCCCATCCAAGCCAGATGGTGATTGATAAACGGAACCAAACCACTGCTGGTAGAGGACATGTACATCTTGCCTAATAATTCAAATACGTATTTTGTCTCGAGCTCGCCTGGGACCTCTTGGTTGTAGGAAATGATGTTAATTAGCTTGATCTTTTCATTTGAAAGATCGACCTATTTCGATGATTGGAGGATCTAGCATTACACGACAGACGAGAATAACTACTCCTTTGAAAGAATTAATCCGTTCTTTTCTCCTTTTTCCATTGGGATTCGCATCTTTTAGCTACTCGTATAAGATCCATTTTTACTTATCTTACTCTGAGGAAGTTGTTAGGTACCACAGAGATTCGAATCGGGAACAACTCTATCGAGAGTCGAGTTTTTACAATACTGTCGTAGAGAGTTCAACTCCTAATAGAATTGTCAGTAAACCGCAGGATTCGCATAATTGCAAAAACATTAAACACGATACATTAAGATCTTGTAGGGAAGATCATTTTCTCTGGGATTCAACGCACGAAAGAATTGTAAACTCACTTGATGGACAGTTAATTAAATTCATTCTTTAGAATGATTTTAACTTCTTACTCATTCTAAATGTTTTCGCACAGGATTACTTTGAATGGAGATAATGAGACATCTTTACATTAGAATCTGATAAAGCTCTAAATTTTACTTCCAGTGATACTCTCAACAGTTAATGAATGTTTAAAATTTATCTCCGAAGATGCAGTACATTTATGTACAATTCTTAAGTACACTGTCATTATTCTAGTTTCTAACACGTAGATATTAAAATGATACAAAACATATGTCAGCTAAATTGTGCTATTAAAAACAAAAATGCGTCGGTAAAAAGGTAGAACAGGGTCCCGCCTAATTATGCGACAATTTATTTTTTTTTGTTCTTTTAGAAGCGATGTGCCATGAAAGACTGGACTGGAGACTACAAAATCAATGGTTGTTTTTACGATCGCTTTTGAAACAAATATCCTGGTTTTAGTGCAATTTCTTGAAATGTTTGTTATTAGAAATCTTTGAAAAAAAATCTAATTATTCTATAGACACTGTTTAGTAGACCAAGAGAAGTGATTACAAACGGCATTTTGTACTTTTTTGGCTAGATAAGAGATTGAATTTTGCCGATTCTGGTCAGAATATGGGCCAGTATTAAGAATTATAAATAGCTGGAAGGCTAGCAATCGGTAAAGCCAAGTTTGTCTAGCCCCCATCGTTCGAAGCGACTCTACCGTTTTACCGATTCAGATTGAAATCCTTGAGCTTTCAAAAATCTCTAGGGATACTTCTGTGAGATTCTGTGTGTTTGAAATCTTCAGAGAATCTTCAGAGAATCATGAAAGCGCAAAATTTCATAAAATCTTCAAGAATTCGATTTAAAAATACATGCTGAATCACACTGGATGCACAGCAAGCTCTCTATATCTCTATTTTGCTCTCAACAAAAAAAAAAAATCACAAACTAAGCAAGGGTTAAAAAAACAATAGGATAAAGCGACCCAGGAAGTGTCACCTAACCCGTGATAAGCCAAAACAGAAGCGGCGGATAATCTTACAAACAATGACACAATGACATTAACACCACGCGTACGATAAAAGGCTGCGCTAATCTACTAAGACAAAAAGAAGCTCCTGAAGCCGGCTCTGACTCACCGGAACACCGTAATGGATATACTTACATGCATAAACCGTTCCCCGCTTCTGACCCACTTAGTGCAAGAACTAAATAATACAAAGCTTCAGGTGCAGGTGCCATTTAGCATTTGGAAGCATGCGTGCAATAATAGTGCATTAACGTTGTATTCGCTACACAAATGGGAATGCATGGAACATGATTTGGGAACACACATTGTACACAGTTTTGCTGCTGTTGAGTACACTACACATCTCCACTTTGCATGTGTGTTCCGTAAGTTTCACTTAACTGGATGAGGATTAGTTTCGTGTAAGACAAGTGTTAGAGACGTTCCTTGCTTTTTAGTGGTAAGTGGATCGTCCACCATTTTTTTGCTAATAAATAACCGGGGCACGTTTTGCTTTTTGCGCGTGGGTTTTGTGTGTGCGCACTCGCACTTTACATGATGATTGATGATGAACTCGCGCTCTAGCGGGTTGCCTGTGCCAAACTGTCGACGGAAAAGTGGATATCAGCTGAAATCCCGGGATGCACGATGGATAGATAGCCTAGAATTACCAGCTGATATTTACCTTTCGATCGAATGAGAGTTGTGCGAGTGTGTCCTTGCGCGTGCGTGTGCCGGCCATGTCTTACGCCGGGCCCATGTGTGTCGATGTGTTGTGTGTGTGTGAGTGGGCGTGTGTGTGAGCGTGTATGAATGCTTTTTATTGGATTCCGGGAGACGGGAGAGGGAAAGGAGGGGGATCAGCACACACGCAAACACACACGCGCATGTTGAGAAGAGCGATGAATTCTCCAGGAATGGGAATGTAACCGATTTGAGTAGCACACGATGAACTAACACAACTGTTTGGATCTTTTGTTATGGGCAAATTTTGCTTCACAATCATAGGAAATGTATCACCAAATAGCACTATAACGTCGAATGCGCACAAGCAGTTGCGTCTTCATGCGTACAAACTTCAAGCACAGGGAACTGAGTTCTTAGGATATTTCGAGTTGTTCTGATTAATTAGTAAGTGTGTTGCTAATGTTACTAACAAATGTTTCACGTCAACAGAGTTCTTCTAATCCCCGCGAACAGTATTTATAGTTAGCAAGCATTCCGTATGGTAGCGTTGTGAGATGAAGAACTAAACAATTGCTTTATTCACTTAACACAAGCAAGTAAACGATTCGTTCAGTCAAGAAACTGGTATCTTATTATGCTTCGCAAAAAACATGCACCGCACGTTATCGTACTCTTATCGAACGAATTCCATTACCCGATTATAGGATTAGAAGGTTAATTAATTGAGAGCTGAGCCGCGATAATGCGACCACCACGGTAATACCACTACTACTGTGCGACAAAAAAAAGGAAGTAAAGCACTACCGAGCATACTTACATTCGGTTTTTAGGGAAGCAACCGTCACTTGGGAAATTTCCAGTTGGTCGGATATGCGGGCCGCTGCCAGCAGGCCCGTCTTTGCATCGGCCAGCTGTTGCTGTACTTGCTTCATCATGTCCTTCAGTCCATCCTCACGGATTCGCGACTGTTCCAGCTCGTTGCGAATACTACCCGTGGCTAGTTCAATGTCACGTTCTCGATCTAAAAGAGACAAAAAAGATGAGATTTAAAAGCAAAGGAAATCAAGGAGCAGTGGAACTTGCAACACCACTTACTCATCTGGAACTGTTCCAGCGCGCACTGCAGGTTGGTGAGGGCTGCTTGATTCTTTTGATCACGATCGTCTGCGGCGCTAAGTCGTGCGCCGAGTTCGTCGCGCTGCTGCAACAACAGTTGGTACTGGGCTTGTAGTGTTTCGGCCTGCTGGTTCGCCCGAATACTTGCGGAGGTCAGTGCATTGGTGGACTGTTTCACTTCCCGTTCGAGTGATGCTAGCTGCTGGCGGGTATCGTCGTACCGACGCTGCAACTCGACCGTTTCCTGCGTATGTGCTTCCTCGATTTCGAGCAGATGCTGACGAAGCCGTTCCAGATCACGCTGCAGCCCGTCACGCTGTTCTATCAGCTCTTGCTTCTCCTGCAGCGCCATCCGCTGATTGTTTTGCTCGGTCATTAGATTTGCCGTGAGGATGTCGGACTTTTCGCGCAGAAACTGTATCTGGTCCGTGAGCCGTTCGTAGTCCTGCAACTTTTCGCGCAACGACGGACAGTCGGGACAGGGGGACGGTACTGCGACTCGTTCCGTTTCCGCCTGCAGCAGTTGATTTAATCGCTGAATTTCCGCATGATACTGGACGCTTTCGTTGTGTTTGGTCGTAACGAGCTGGACAAGATTTTCCTTCTGCTGGGTAAGACTTTCCAGTGCTTCTCGCTGCTTCTCAAGCTCGGCTCGATAGCGCTCAATTTCCGCGGCCAACTCCTGCTGCTGTTCGGTAACCGCGGTCGATTCGCGCGCTTGCTGCAGATCCGATTCCTTTGCCTCGAGCAGTACACGCATCTCCTCGAACTTTGACTCCCAGTTGCGTATGTTTTCGGTGGAAGTTTGTTGCAGTTGTTGCAATTTTTTCACCAAACTGGCATGATCTTCATTGATCGTTGTCAACTGTCCCTGTACGCTGGTCAGCTCGGTACGTAGTTGATCGGCTTCCTGAGTGCCAAGTTCTCGCAGCTGCTCCAACTGCTGCCCAACCTGATCACGTTCCTGTCGTACCTGTGCGAGTGACTGTTCGAGGTCCCGCACTCTAGCCTTACTGTCTTGCTCACAGCTCTCGAGCGAAGCCACCTTCATGAGCAGTTCTTCTTTCTCCTCAAGAACCTCTTCCAGCTTCCGATGTGCCTCACGGTATTCCTCTTCCAACGTACGATTTAGCCGGTGTGAATCATCGAGCTGCTTCTCCAGCACCACGATACTGTCCTCCGCATTTTCGTTGATCGTCTCCAGCTTATTGCACTTTACATTTTCTAGCTCCTCCAGCAAACGATCGTTGTTCTTCATCAGACTGGCGCACTCCTTCTCGTACTGCATTAAATCCGCCGTCAGTGTGTCCTTGTCGTGCTGGATGCGTGAATTTTCCGACTTGAGAAAATTAATTTCCTTCCCTGCGTCGATCTGTTTCTTTTCGATGGCCAATAGTTTCGTCTCCACATCTCGGCACTGCTGGAAACGTTCGGTCAGCTGCTCTGGGTTGGATACATCGAGATCGAAAAATTCACGTATAATCTCAGCTACGCGCTTATCCGGCTTCGGCTTGGCAGTGAGCTCCTTAGCCATCTTGTCTTCTAGTGCTTGGTGTTCTTGGCGTAGGGCGGCCATCTTGTCGTCGTACTCCTTGATCTTCGATTCAAGCTGTACCGAGTTGTCGATGATGACACTACGTAGTTCATCCTGCAGTTCGCCTATTTCTCGTTCCAGCTGACCGATATGCTCCGACCGATCGAGTTCGGATGTGAGTTTTTGCAAATTGTCCCGCTCCGTACGGACCTCCTCTAACGTTTGCTTCAGTTCCTCTAGTTCCGCTTGCAAGATGGCGTTCGTTTCTTTTTCCTCTTGCGTCGGTACGGCCACCACAAACCCTTCCTCTTGCTCCGTGTTGCGTTGACGAAGGTCTTCATTTTCCGCTTTTAAAGTGCGGCACAGCTCATCCGAGTTGGCCCTTTCGCGACGTTGCTCTTCCAGCTGTTTCTCGAGCGCTGCCACCGCCTCCACATTCTCGCACACGATACGCTCCAGCTCTGCCGTTAGCTTTTCCGTTTCGGCTTTTAACGTGTCATTATCCTGGCAGGTTTGGGTGTGGGTATGCTCTAACCGTTCGAAGCGCGTTTGCAGCTCCTGCAGGGATGCCTGCGATTCGGTCATTTTCGTCTTGAGCTCGGCCTCGAGTCGACCGCATTGGGCTTGCAGGTCACGCTTACTTGCGACCAAGTTCTCCAGCACCACCTCATGCTGCCGGTCTAGCTCTTCGATGTTTTCATTAAGCTCCCGATTTTCGCTGCTCACCTGGCCCAACTTCTCGTTCAACAGTGCATTCTCGAGCTGTTGCTTCTTGAGCTGTTGGGACTTTTCGCCTAACTGCCGCTGGAGTCGTTCGATGATTTCGCTCTCGTTCGCTGGAGCTTCGAGTGGAATCGTTGTCAGTTCGGTTGGACCGGAGGATGGGGACTCGTTGTCATCCTTCTTCGAGGAGGAAGACGTCGAGGAGATGTTGTTATCCGGATCCCAGAACCAACTGTCCTCGAGCGTGCTGGTGACGGTCGTTGTGCCAACATGATGTTCGGGGCCGGGTGTCTGCAAGTAGTCATTCGAAAAGGGTACGAATCCATTAATAAATAGTCGAATGATGGGAAGTAATGTTTCATCAGTTACCAGAAACGGTGATTCATATCCTGAGACCAGAGCATTACAAAACTGCTGCAAACATTTAAATTTAGAAATGATGTCAGTTACAGGTGTGCAACCGATATGCAAGCACCGTTGCTCAACAAGTAATGTAAAGACTTGCGAAAAAAGAACATCCGATGACACAGTGCTACGTGGCATTCCAACCATTCCCAGTGCGCAAGATAAGCAAGATACCTCAGTAAACCACTCCCCACTCCGTGACAGTCGCACAAACCGGGACACGCCTGCTAACACTGCCAGTGAGCTCGTTGCTTATCAGCTCGTATTGCCCAATGTAGGTTCCGGTTCGTGCCATTTCCCGCCAACCTATGCTACTTTCTTTGCTCCTCTCCGACGAACTGTCCCCATCGATCGATCTAGTCGGTTGCCTCATTCGAAGCGAACCCGCCACTTAGCGGACACAGTCTGGCGGAACACGCGCAACGAGATATGCATACAAGCGGAAGGTGGAAGAGCTCTGATGCGTGCAGAAAATTGCATATTGCAGCGCAATGATGACAATGGTGATGCGCAACAAACAATTGTGCATCCTCCCGTCGTACGATCGGGGTGGGTGGGGTTCGGATGTCAGAGTTGCGATTAATGATAGCCATACTTTCGATATGCGAAATTAAATGAACGCACTCGTCAAATCTCGCGGATGATACTGGAACTGGTTCTAGCGAAAGCCTTGAAGTTGGCGTGTCTAATAATGATCGCGCTGTGTGATGTACTGTGTTGTTTTCTCCCTCTCTTTTCAGTCGATAAAATCACATTCTACCACGTGCACATGAAAATGCTTGCCTGCATAATACACTGTGCACCGGTGTGCCTCAGTGAGCAGACAGGGCCATCGCAATAGGTCGACGGTGTATGATCGTATCAGCGGTTTAACAATATCTCCCGTCTTTTGCAACCACTCGCAACCATCCATCAATATTGGTGGATGCGCCGGTTGATTGTCGTCAGCCCTTCCTCGATCGTCTTCGAGGATGAAGTTTCGGGAAGCATTAATAGACATTAAAATGCAACCGGTGTTGCAATGCTGCTACCCGATGGGTTGCAAGTATGTTGCACTTTGTCACCATAGAAAATTCATGCCGTCGACCACAATAACGGCGTAGGGAGACAAACAACAAAAAGTGAAGAATTATTATGCAACACGTGTGTGTGTGTGTGCCGCTGTGTTCCGCAATGCTCTCGAGGTCGTGTCGATGCACGCACACGTACGTGACGCTGTGGGTGTAATGCTGATTATGTTATTCAAACGCTGCACCGATCATGTGGGAGAGTAAAACGGGTAGTAGTAGCTATTAAAGACACAACAAATAAAAACATCCTATCGTACCCGCTTAGACGAAACAATTCCGTACCGTTTAAGACCTTGACGAGAAACGTGACACAACGAGCGAACGATTGCTCACCGCCGTACTACACACAGCTGGTAGTGTGTACCCAATGGCCCAGTAGCACTGATTGCTTCGGGAGTTTTGACGGACATCTGACAGCTGGTCGTTCATAGCAAACAAATTGTTGGAAGTTGGAAGCATCGCTTAGCCCGAAAGGAAGCATTTGAAGCTCGCATCGGGTCAAAATGTAATTTCGTTAAGATGCCTTGTTATTCGTTGGTTAGAGAACAAAAAACCGACGATGGTTTTGCTGCTGTGCGGTGCTTACACGCGCCCGCGTTGTCCTTCATTTGCATCGGCACTTGTTGCGGGAGATGGTTAAGCGACGAACCTGGTCAAGGTGTCGTATTGTTGTGCTGCTGCTACATACACCTGTGTGGCGTAAAATTTAGTACTTTAGTACCGTTAGCCGGTTGGATGATAATGATCCCGGAAAACAAGGTCCGCATCATTCAGCTAAAAACAAACGTAATCGTTTTGAATTAATTTAAGTGTTGAAGAATTAAGTGTGGGAGAAAGACAACCGAAAGGTTCTGTAGCGGTACCTTTAACGTCACAGAATACAAATGACTTAGAATTCTAAGAAGTTCTCACATGCTTATGCGTCGCTTAAACCACTGATCTTGGCATGCAATAATTTTCTAAATTTTCTTCTGTTTTCCAAAGCTGGGTCGTCCGATACCTTTCGCATGACATGCCTACCAGCCCACCAAAACCTGGTGGATCTATTTCGTTGCACGATAGTGAGGTAATTGAACAATTCATAGAGCTCATCATTATAGCGGCTCCTCCAGTGCCCTTCTTTTTTGTCCCAAAATCCAGATGTGAGTTCTGGAACGATATTAATCCCAGCTCCATACAATCCTACTATCGACCATCGTCAGAACTCTAGCACGTATTTCAACAACAATATGCTATTGTCTCTGCTACATTTTAACACCAAGATAGTTGAAATTTTCGCGGAGTGGCTCGGTGACCGATGAGATAGCAGGGTCCAGCCTTCGAACGGGCAGGATTAAGGTACAAATCCCGTTCGGGTCGTACTCCCGTACCGCAGTACTGACTATCCTTTTGCAGGTACATTCAAGTCCGAAAGTCAGAAATGGCAGGCCAAAACCTCTCAAGGTTGTTAGAGCCGCAGAAGAAGAAGATGAAATTTTGGATGACTTCAAAGGTACGATCACCTTCTTACACTCCTGTATAGATCAGGGTTTTTTTAGTAAGATCTCTGTTGATTGGACCCTCTTCATTTAGATTCTTATCTCGTTATTGTTCCAGCCATTTTCATTTTAGTTTTTGCCTCTTTAAGCTCCAACCTAAAGTTTTCCGTTTCTGGTATTCATATGTTGCGTAGAAGAACCGTAAACCAATTACGGTTAGTCTACTCCCTTGGAGTAAACCTTGAGAGTTATCCATCCACCCTCACCTGCTGTGTCACATTGGTAATTCTTACATGTCTGACGAGCTTGCCCGGTATTCTAAAGGAGCTTAAACTTGTGTCGTAAAGTTTTATTCTGGGCTATTCTATGATAAACGACCTTGAAGATAAGGATGTTATCGAAGCAGCGCGGAACACCTGCTCTGCCATCTTCTCCAAGATCTGTCGAATGGTTGAGATCTCCTCGCTGATTGTTTCCAGCTCTCTTTCCCCTTTTGCGAAAGGGAGAATATCTTACATGCGCCGTGTAATACCCCTGCATTGGCTACACTCTAGCATCTGTTCTTGGAAACAGTTCAATAAATAAAACAAACAATATCATACACAAATTCTATGAACTCGTGGGAAGATACGGCGTATAATCGATGCATACTGATGCACTTTGCAGTAGGAAATGAACTTTAAAGATGACTGTGGGGATTTTCCACCTAGCAGTGGATGATGACTGTGTTTCGTTGCTCACTTCGAAGACATCCAGGAACTTTAATGTTGGCAAGCGTTCCTTAATCCCAAAAAAATACAAAGATTCCTTCATTGTTGTACATCAAACCGATGGCATATGTATTTTTTTATAATGCAAACCCTTCATACGATCGTGCGTCATACAGCTTCTCATCGTCAGCTGATTGTAACCGTACAGCTATTATTTTGCACGGCACGGCAAGAGTGTTCTGTTCGCTTTAACAAACAACTTCCTTTCTCTTTCGATGAATCGTGAGACCGATTCGTTCTCGTTCCCCGATGCATGTTGATTAATCGTTCCCCTTTGGTACGCGATTGGGTTCTTCCGATCTTCTAAAGCACGTGTAGAACGTGTGAGCAGTGTAGGGGACTTTATTTTTAGCACACTGTGGGGTAAACTCACAGAGAACCGTTTCTTCCAAAGTACACCGGTAGATCAACCTTGGGCCGGTCATCAGTACGAACACCGCTGAGTGTCAGGTGAGGCAAGTGTCGCAGGTCCATCGGATGCCGGGGGTTTGCCATCAGTAACGATTAGTGACACCTTTGAAGGGCAAACCATCTGACTGATTTAAATCTGCTAGCGGCTAAGCCAAGAACGGTACATAGCTTAATCATCGTTAGAGGGTAGCTGTAGTGTGGTGAAGTGTTTTTTTTTTATTTAATCGGAAAACCTCTCACAAAATGTTCTGCAGTGTTGGCGACTAACGAAGATTGGTGATTGCATCGTGGGCTGAATCGCTTAAATCCTAAATGGGTTTATT
>AXCM01009471.1:0-10678 GCA_000473375.1 Anopheles culicifacies
GTCTTTAATTCTTGTAAACTTACTTATTTCAATTGTTCGTTCTCTATTATTTTCTTTGTTCATGTTTCAACTAATCTTTATCTGAGTGTGATTTTGAACGATTTATTAATTTATTTATTATTAAACTTTATTTTACATGACAATAAACCATTTAATGATTAAGATTCTTGGATGTGGACTCTCAATATCTATATAACGATCTCTATGAGTTGTACGAAGACCTGACTATCGTGTAATGAATTAGACTCGCCAGGCACTTGTGCGCTGATCTTCTTCTTTGACGTAACGACCTATCCGGTCATGCCAGCCCCATTTCTGGCTTACGGAGACTTATTTATACCACGCAGTTGGATAGTCAGTCCTCACTACGGGGCGACAGTCCGATTGGGATTTGAACCCCGGTCGGTGATGTGAAGGCCCGGCGCCGATAACACTCTTCCACCAGGGCCCCAGTACACGAGAATATAAGGATTTTAAATTCCAATTCCAACGACTCACAAGATCTTGGGCGCTAACAGGCGAAAAGCTGAGAGTACTGAAGGTATAACCGGCAGACTGCTGAAGTACTAATTGGTGTTCTTACAAAACTTTCTTCTTCTGTGACTCTACAATCTCTAGAGGTATTGGCTTGCCATTTCTGACTTCCGTGACTTCAAATTATATGCAACAGAATACTCAATCCTGCGTACGGGAGGACGACCCAAATGGGAATCGAACTTGGTCCTGCCCGTTCGAAGACCGGCACCGATATCTTCCGGGCTCCCAGTCGGCGCCTAGGATTGTTTAAAATTAATGGTTGCCAACATGATTCGTAAGATCCTAGTCGCTTCCGGACGAAAAACTGAAAATACTGAAGGTATAGGCTGAAGAAAACTGAAGATAGGACTTCATGAAAAACAAGTAGCTTAGAGCTTCTAAAGTCATTTGAATGTTTGTATAATTCTAACAACTATGTCATGGTCCAGCAGTATGATTCTAATACAGCTGCAATTTGAGGCATAGCTCAATTCTGAAAAAGAACCAACTTCAAAGTGTCCAAGAGTGGCACTTTGCCATCCACTGGACGCTTTAATTTAAAGATTTCTTCTAAAATCTTCCTCCCAAAATGAAGTTTATAATTTTAAATTGTTTTTATTTTAATTATTTCACATTGTTTGACTTCCTTTCCGTTCGATGTCGCCGCTCATGGGGGAAGAGAAAAACCGTTACAATTCCGCTTCCCATATGCATGCCCTTGTGCATCTTACTTTGGTTGCGTCCCGTAACAGTAACAACCGCGCACTCATAAATCCATTGATCCCTGCAATTCCGATGCATAATCCACACAAACAAAAGCACACACGCAGTGGCAGGATCAGCTAAGAGGTGGCCTGACTTGTGTGCCCGCAACCAGAACAAAACAAACAACCGAAGCACCGAAAATAGAATTATCGTAACAATTGTTGCAATATTTTCGCGGGCAAAACACACACACCCCGGTGCTCGAAATGCATTGTGTGGAATTTTATTTACTTCTTGTTTTTGGGTACGTGTTCGGTGGCCACCCCACTTCGGTGTTGGAAGATTGTTTGAGGCGGAGAAGTTAAAAAGAACAGAGTCCATCTTAAAAAGGTAGGAAACGAAACGAGAAGCTTTCATTGATTCTGATGCCTTGATGCGCAAGCAAAGACGGACTCTTGAGGCGTGAAATAGTGAATTAGATTGCATTTTCTCTTGAGAAGGGGAACTCTCAAGTAGGGACAAAACAAGGAAGATGGCACCCAAGAAAGAAAAAAAACGGGGCACTGGGCGACAAAGATTGGTTCAACGCTGGATTTGGAGGGAAGATACCAAAAAACGAAACGGTCTCCCAAATTAGCAAACCAGCATATTGCACGGTGTTTTACGAGGTTCTTTACCAATTGGTCTCGAAAAGGACCTTTTCTTTCTTTAAAAGCAAGCGCCAGCCATTTGGCGGGAATGGCGCAAGGAAGAATGTACCGTCCCTTTATTGAATCCCATATTTCCTAATTCTCTCGGATCTAGATCAGTCCCCGGAACAGGAATTCCCTTTTTCCGCTCCCCAACTTTTATCCAAAAAAAGTGATCTAATTTGGTTCTCTTTTCTTTTATCAGTTCTTTTTTTTTTGTTTGGTAAATAAGGGATCTCCCTCATGCTTCTTTTGTAACTCATCTTACCGATCTCTGGGGTGTGTATGTGCGAATATTTATTAACAGCTAATCGGAACAATGTGACAAATCAGGCGTTTTTTTTTTGCTTGAAGGACTTGACGTCTTTAAGACACGGAGGCTGTTGTTGCGATCGGTTTCTTTTTTGGCGGCTGCATGTAAATTAAATGTTTATGTTCGTAGATAATTGGATTTCATTGTTGTGATCGTGTGCAACGTCGTAAGGTTTTGTTTTGGGTACTAATTCTTTTTTTCCGTTTTTTTGTTTTGCAGATTCCCTGGATGGAAGCCAGCGGGGCCCCGTTTTTGGGATTATGTGTGCGTATTTTGACGCGAAAGGGATTTTGTTCCGGACAAGACGAGAAAAGGTGTTTATTGAGTTCAGTTTTGTCGGTTTGCACATCTCTTGCTTACGTTACTGCACGCAACTGATTTACATGTGGCAGTTACGCTTTTTATTGGACGATTTTCAGATGGCAGTTGGACATTTCTAAAAAAAATTTGCCAATTTTAATATTTATGTCCCGTACATAATTGGGTTGTGTATTCTATGTATGGCATTATAAAAAAATGGTGGGAAACAAGCACAACATTTTAGAATCATTGAAATAATAATACACAACTGCCCGAATGTAACATAAATCCCACGTATACCGTGGAGATATACGATACTGATTTATACACAGTTCCCGGAAACATCTCGGATCTGGAGACAAATTTGATAAATCTATCAACGTCAAGTGAAAAACGCACACAACCCGTAGTAATGAGAACACTTCCTCTACCCGGCTCCTATTTTCCTAATGACTTGCCAATATCAGTTTTAGACCAGGGAAGAACCACTTCCCATAACACTTCCCGTTTGTTTTGTGTGTGGGGGGTGTGGAAATGTGCGGATTTATCCACCACGTCGCTTTTGTTGTCCACTCCACTTGTCAGCAAACAGTGTGGCCTCATCATCATCATCCTCATCGACGTAGTCGATCGGGTAACTGAACCGTAACCACACAACGACACACCCGGGTTGGACCCCTTTTTGCTCGGTTGTATCGCCCTGGTATGATCCCTGGTATTGTAAGTCCTTTAACCAGGGCGTAATCCCGTGTCGTTACGGCTGGATTACAGCGCACAACCGTCCGTCATTTCTAAACTCTTCCGTTCCGTTCCCTCTCTCTCACTCAGCCAACCACCAATCCCATCGTTTATACGGCCGATTACGCTAGCGGCGTAAAAAGGAAAGTGTCTTCATCTACTTCGGAAGCAATCGGAAGGATCAATACAACGCAACGTTCAATACTTTCCTTTCCCCGATCCGGTACGGAAAAGGTTTGTCTTAAAGTCAAGGGTGAAAGTCGGTCCAAGATGCTTTTTTCTTCCCTAACTGCTAGAAAACTGTTACTGCATTGAAGGGTGACGACATCCCGCCTGCATTCAGCAGCTTCCATCCCCCTTCACTCAGCTAAGAGTGAAGAGTGAATCAACCACTTACGGTTTATGGTTGGAAGAATGGCTTTAAACTCCCTCTTATTCTTTTGCGGTAGCTCCAAACAAATCCTTCTCCTCGCGAGCAAGAAAGTGTCCTTAACGTTTCGACTAGGGATTTAAACAAAAAAAAAAGAAAGTACGCCAGGAATCAGATCAATAAATATTATTAAATTTGATTTTTATGTCAAATAAATGTTTCCCAATTTTATGCACCCCACCTAGACCGAAGTGGGAACAGCAGGACTAAAGTGAAAAGTGAAAGGAGTGTGCGTGTGTTGGCACTTCCTCATGAAAAATCGAATCCGGCTCTGAAGTGTGGAGTGGCCCCTTGAAGTTGTGTTATGAAAAGGGGTTATCTGTACGGTACAGCATCGGTAGCCAAAATTGAGACACTTGTGCGATATAAAATAACATCATATGAAGGAGAAATCTTCCACTGCCGTACCGTTTGTACGATACAATTTATCGCCATGATTATTTGCACGGTTCATAAAGCTAGTGGAAATGTCGTGTTCACCCGTCTTGCGTGTGAGACTATTTCGCATATGGATGTTGCGCCTTCCGTCACTGTTGTATGCAATTTAAATTTTGCGCACAAAAACCACCGAACCGTACTTCCTCCTGTGCGACGTTCGGCTAGATTCCCCCCTTAACGGAGCAGTGTGGCAAAGGTCATTCTAATTCACGGTTGTTGTTGTTGGCTACCCTTCCTCCCTCGTGTAAGACGCGAACATAATGCGATCGGAATTAGATTATCGTACCGAGAAAAGGAAACTGTTTACGGTGAGAATATCGAGCCGCTTGTCCAACGGCACAATACCAATTTTTCGTTTCCCCCGGTTCGATCAGTTCCGATCGGTTTTTGGTTTATTGGCAGAATTTAAATAAGGACTCACAATTTACATTTTTCCCCTTGCTTGGTGTGCTGCTCCTGATTCTGTCCCGAATTGTGTCGCGAGGGTTGTTTGTTAGAGGGCTTGATTTTGCGACATTCAGATGAAGGACACGACGTCCGTTTTTGGGCAAAAGAATTGCAAAGAAGGGACCCTCGTATGGAGATTTATTGAGGTGACCTTTCGCTTGTAGCTACATCACACTTTCTGCTCCTGAAGCTGGACGGATTCTTGCGATCGATTTTTCTTCGATTTTCCTCACCCCGAGAACGGGGACGAGTGCGCGCGAGGTATTCAAATTGCCCAAACACACACACCTCAGCCACCGAACCGGACAGCTGACATGCTGAAGGACGGAAAAAGGATAAACCTCGCTCTTGGGAAAAAGAGGGGAGGACCACCGAACAACGAACTGACACATTTGGTGCACAATAATGTGTTGGGCATTTATTTTCGGTAAATAAATTAAAAATCTCC
Organism: Anopheles culicifacies; assembly: GCA_000473375.1. NCBI lineage: Eukaryota > Metazoa > Arthropoda > Insecta > Diptera > Culicidae > Anopheles > Anopheles culicifacies. The sequence goes on from AXCM01009471.1 coordinate 5,025, forward strand.
TTTCCAGGGAGCTTAATTTTCATGTCCCCGTGTCCGTGTAAGAAGCGGATCTTGCAATTCGTGGGAATAAAGTGTCACAAGATACCGTTCATGGTACACCGGGTACACCGCGGTGTGTATGCTAAAGGTCATTCAGATATTTCTCCGAATCAGTGCTGTTTTGAAAGTTTTGATATAGTTCTGAAACTTGAAGAGAACATGTTTAAGTTTACAAACTTCCAAAACTCCAAGTACTCCAAGTAATTCGTACTTGACATAAACTTATCAAACCGCACAAACTTTCTCTCTCGTTGCGCCTCAGCAAGCATCCCATCAAATAAATCATTCTTCTTCAGTTTGTTTGCAGTTTAATTACGATGTTCTGAAGTTCCGGAGGTGCCGGGAACTACACTTTCATCTTCGCAATTCTCTGCTTGAAACTTTTCACCTTTTTTTTCCTGTAGAACTCTTTTTATGTTTGTTTACAAAAAGAAAACCCCCCAAACCGACTCATTTTAGGACTCTTATTTGTTTTTTTTTTTTGCAATGTCTGTCCAATGAGGTCCTTTTCTGGAGATAATTATGAGGAAAAGTGTACCCCCGTCGTCTGCCATTTGCTTTTGGAGCGTGATGAGTTCGCGTAATGTCGCGTCTCCTCCATTCGTCCTGGGAGTTTTTTTGTTGATTAGTAATGAGGAGTTTTTAGACGCTGGTCAGAAGAGAAAGGCTGCCTTGTGTCCGAGCTCATTTCAGTAATGGAAACGCCATCGCACAACTCAAACTTGGCATACAAACAAAAAAAAGAAAAGACAAACATCCAGCTTTCAGACGAGTTTTTAAAGTTAAAAACAGAACTAGTATGCAGCCTCTTTGCTTTGTGCGGTCTGTCTAAATAGAGAACTGAGCTTCTAACCAAGCACCGTGGCAATCGATTCCCATGTCGAAAGCAAGCGCGTTAATAAAAGACGGCTTAATTAAATTCGGAGTCTGAGGAATGTGAGTTATTCCCGTGATTCCCCAACCGGGCCACCAATCAAATCCGATAGTGGTGCCCGGTTTGATCGGTTTGTGCCGTGACAAATTTGACCTCCGTAGAGAAGAAACGAAGGTGCCGCGACACCACCATATTTACCCCGTTCCCAATAATTTCCCAATTGAAGCTCAAACAGCCAGCGCAGCAACTTTATGCTGGCTTTGATTGTGTTGAAGTTCTGTAGAGACCTCACCGAATCACCCGAATCGAGCAATCAGCATTCGGTTTTATTCATGCCATCTTCAACCCCATTTGCGCTGCACTGTAAACGCGCGCGGGTTGAGCTGATTATGGTCCGTGCGATTGGTTCTTTCACTGTCAGATTCGGTATTGCTCGCTGCTCTGTTAGGCCATCGTGAGGTTTGCTTTATTGAAATTAATCCATTTTTCATTACGCTTTATCTCGATCATGTTGGTTCTCGGTTCTCGGAGAATGGCCTTTTCCGAAAGCAAATAATGTGATGGCGGTATCATTTAACTGATGATGGTAGATAGCAATCTAGCAAGCATAGGGAACTATATGCGTCGCATCATGTAGATAAACAACATTACCAGTGGAGTTGATTTAACAATTACACCATAGCAACGCGAACGTTCACAGAAAGATCTCCACATCGCCGAACCGTACGCCTATCGGTGGCATGCTTCGATTCGTTTCCCGCAGCGTGAAATCATCACCAGTCGCCGGTGGTGGTGTCAACCCATCCGCCTTCGTCTGCGTTTCTTCCTCACTGAGCGCGTCATCGTAGCAGCAAAGTCCACCCTGGCGCTCACCGGGACAATCGTAATCAGCACCGAATACCGTGATCCCGTGACGTATGATGTTGGCCCGGGCACGATCCACCCATGTACAGTGCCACGCATTGCCTATCAGCCGCACCGTGTCAAGTGCCGGGAACGCACCGGGGAAAGCCCCGAACGAACGCAATCGGTTATAGCTGACCCAGAGGTTGCGGAGGCCCGGCAGTTGCAGCTCGGACGAAGCGTCCAATCGGACAATCCGATTAACGGACAGGTCGAGATCTCGTAGGCGCTGCATAGATCCCAGCACGTCCAGATCGACGTACGCAAGACGGTTCCGGGAGAGATCTAACCGTTTGAGACCCACCAGCAGCGATAAGTTGGGTGTAAGTTGTCTCAGCTGGGTGCGTGTAATTTGAAGAATTCTCAACTTTACGTACGGCATCTCGGTAGGAACTACGCCAAACACCTCCAATCCCGTCCCATCGATCACGAACGTATCGAGTGCCTGGGAGTGGAACGTTACGGTGGGAATGTGTCCGCCACGCAGCGTCAAACAGTCGGTCCGCTGCAGCAACCCGAACAGTGCTGGACCAAAGTTCTCAATTTGACAGCCCTCCAGGGTTAACTCTCGACCTAGTTGAGCCACCGTCGAGAGTGTCGCATTAGTGAGGGTTACATTCTGCAAACGTCCAACACCAACCGCCCCACGACGCGGATGATGTGGGTGCCGTCCACAACACATCTGAAGACATCCTGGTCCCAAAACAGCCGCCACAAACCTGTACAGGATGGGAGGGAAAAAAAACAAAATGGAAGTAAAGAGAAATCGATGGCCGCGAATTGTCGGTGCGGTCGGTGTCTTACAGCAGCCGTAACATCACGTCCCGGGAGCGTGCCATCCTCAACATATGTTACGTTTGTTCTTGCGTTATCAATCTCTCTCCCCGCACACGACGACGACGGCTAGTGGTTGGTTGACGATCGTTGTCGATCGTCTTTTTAAGGACCGGATCGTCCGTTGGTGGTTCGCTCTACATTGATCGCAGGGCCACCGATTCTGGGTCTATTTATTGCCTCGCAACGGTAGGTTGCGCTAGATTAAAGAGCGAAGTGTGTACCGCGTTCAGTAACAAAACAACGTTATTTATTTATTTGTTTGCTCGTTTGATTCGATTGTTTGTCACATCTGTTGGTGTGGGGTGGTAGGGTGGTGAATTCTAGTTACCCGATTTGCGTCAACCGAAAGAGTGAAAGGATCTAGACACTACGGTCTAGACGAGATTGTCCGTAAATGTCCATAATTACTTGTTTTAAGAGCACTTTAAACTAAGCGTCTTGTAACTTCCCGCACAAGCAGCTTCTTGGCCAGTAGCTTCCACTCAAGAAACTCATCCACCGTGAGGAGGTGTTTATTTCATTACATTTCCGGTCTTCCGAGTGTTCCGGCCCTCCCTCCCCCAATTGATCAAACACTCATTCGGCAAGATGTCTCATCGCATCGGTAATTAAGACAGTGTCTCCCTTCCAACCGCTAGCGGGAACCCGTGCGTGACCACCGACGCTAATGGTGAATAAATAAGAAGCGTCTTCCCAGGCCATCGTATCAAACCGATTCGATATCAAAAAGCTGTGCAAACTGTGTGGTGGTGGAGGAGTGGGGGAAAAGTTTTCTTAAGATTTTAAAGATCACACAAAAACCGACTTTTCGGTTCGATGGTGGTGACGGCAGTTTGATATCTTTAATGTCTCACACAAGTTGCCAGTTTTGACGTTCAAGGAAGGGTGAGGAATTTATTTGATTTTGTGCCACGTGGTGTTTTGTGAGGGTCGTCGTGATGGCAGCACACACGTTTTGGGACAGGAAATTGAATTTTCCTTCTACACGAACCACAAAACATGGGATGGCACTTTCGCGTGGTAGGCGTTTTTGGCACAAAAAGGACAAACACATTTCCTTACAATCGGTGCTCAAGAAGTATCGATTTCTAGCAGCAGAACTCATACGTTTAAATACGAAACGAATTGCCTATGCATTTTCGATTCTATTTCCGCTTCTAAACACAGTTGAGAAGTCCCACGACTTCTTCTTTTTTGTAAAAAAAAAACCTCCACGAGTTGTACGTCGTTTGACCTCGGAAACGATCGACCACGTTTCGCTCGACCACGTTATCGACAACCAAAAGCAAACCATTAGCCTAACGGCTTCCGGCGCCTTCCCGAAAGCTGCCCGAAATGTCACATAAAACTGTCACTCGATACATGACTGCTGGTGCTGGTGCTGTTGCTGTTGCCCTTCTTAATTCTTACAAGCTTTACGTGTTCTTTCCTTAATTCTTTCATTCTATCGCCTATTGAAATTGGTTTTAAGCCGATCACGCCGTCAGAGCAGTGTTGTTCCTCTTGGTTCTTGCCTGTTTCCTTCCTGAAAGTGTCGGTATCGACTTTCGCATAACTTCCACTACTTTATGACCACCACCGGGAGAGACATGCATGCCGGACGGGGACTTCCGAAAGTCCGCAAACCGCAAGCAGCCGGCCGGGAGGGTTACGTCGACTTTGTTTTGCATATTAATTAATATTTTTATTGTTACTTTATCGCACCTGCCAGAGACTGTCTGCGTGGACGGACGCCAGGTGATCGTGGAGACACCCTGGTCGAGGCAGATCGAGCACTATTGCAAATGCAAAACCACAGTGTGGTGGTAAGGTGGAGGTCTTCGTTGACAGTTTTATGTGATCCATAAGCTACCAGCTATAGAAGAGGGGGAGTGTTCTTTGGTCTTTACCGAGTGCCAGGAGTCATTATTTAAAGTAAATCCTAACTCTCGTGAGAATGCTGAATGTGCATGTCCACTGTAGCTTGAGTTTGCTCAGTATTTCCCTCTGCAAGGGTTAATTGCACAATCGATTCTCCCCTTTCCGACCGACTGTTAACCGGTGACAGTAATTGTCATTCGGTGGCGATGTTTTTACTGACCACTGAGACCGCGGGAAGCTCACTATCTCCTTAACTGCACACGCTGCACTTTAATCTGCGTATGAAAGTTTTGTTGTGCGTTTTTGCTTTAAAATGTTTCCTTCACCATTCAACCATCACCACCAGCGCCACATCATTTCATTTCGACGAAAGCATTAGAGTTTTGGGTTTGGGGAATGAACAGAAGAAAAAAACACAGTTCCCCCATCAAAACCTACTACGGAAGGATATCGAATATCAATAAAAGTGATTTAATGAGGTATGCATATAGGTATGGTATCTATCTATAACCGTCGTGATGATAAGCGCCCTACCCAAGCCAACCGGTGTGTAACGCCATAATAAACAGCTTCCGGGGGTCATGCAGGTTAGTCGGATGCGTAATTCGGAGGTTTTGGAGCGCGATTTCCGAAAGAGAGTTATACGAATCCGATTGGAAGTTAAGCTTAATTTCCTTTATGGGGCCACAATTAGCTTCAAAGTGATCGAGTTTAATTGATGTTTGCCCGGGACAAGAGGCAAACCGGTAGCAAACTGATGGGAAAAAGGTTAAACTTTACTAATTACCAGCCAAGATTGTAAAAGTGCTTCAGGTAGGTCCTGTTTAGCAATGTTGAAGAATAATTTATTTGGGATTTACATGATTTTTGAAAATAAACAAAAGTAATTTCAAACTTTTTTTGTTTCGGTGTTTTTGATTTGTCCGTTCGTTACTCGTTAAAAATATAAGAAATGATATTTATATGGAAATAATTGTGTTATTCTTTGAGGAAACATTGAGAAACTATAAATAATATTACTATTAACCTCATGATGGTGGCCGATACAGTAAGTATATCAAATAAAGAGAAGAAATCATTTCTTTCATTCGTTTCGTTAAAAACTCCTCGCCGGATCACACAAAATCTCCCTTCAGAAACG
>AXCM01009474.1:0-11073 GCA_000473375.1 Anopheles culicifacies
TGTTAAACACTAAGGAGTTTGGCTAGATCGAACAATAAATTTTGCATAAGAACTCTGCATTTAAAAACCATGCTGCGTCTGCTCAGAAGCCGTTTGTAAACAATAGTTTATCAAAGTTTTACAAAGCAAAACATTTTATTTTATTTTATTTATCCATTATGACGGCTATGTAGCCGTATGGTCGACACCGCATGTGTCGAAGAAATAAGTTCAAAATTTACAAAATTTACAAGGCATTTCCTCCTTGTATTTTGCCTTATCCCGGGCATACTCGGTTGGCAAAACATTTTATATTAATGATCAATATTGAAACCAAGAAATGCAGCATTTAATTCATCATTGAATGAAAGTAATTTTCCCGTGTCACTATGCTCTTGGTTCATCTTGGTTCTTCATGGTAAAGCACATTTAAAGGGTTCTTGTTGTTGGGAATTTTACACATAGCAAATAATTATGGTACGAGCAGCCTTCAACTGCAATGAAAATTAAATTTGCTATAGAAACTGCACATTCTTGACCTCGTTTGTAATTGCAATTATCGCTTGATTGGATAATTGATCTAGCGCCACGATCTGTTTAAAAAAATAACTCTAGTTACCTCTTTTATCTTTTATCCAAACTATCCAAACAGAGACAGTTTTAAAGGTTATGTATTTTTTTGAGCAAGTTTTTTTCTTTTTCTTAATTATATTCACAAATTTTACTCCACTTCATTAAATTATGGCACCGATCTAGTCTATTAATACATTCTACGTAGATGTTAGTTTAATTGATTATTTGAACGCTATGTTCATAAACCTTGGCCTTTTATTGACAAATTTCATTATAGACTCTTAATGTATGTCAAGTAAACGTAGTAGAAATCAAACTAGAATTTTACACACAATTTGCTACATAAAAGAGTGTTAAATATTTGTACCAATGGTGCAACTGGCAGTTACCGAAACCACGCCGTCACAACAGAACAGTTAACGATTCTATTGATTTCCGCTATTAACATGTTGCCACTAAGTACGTCACCGATATCATTTGCTGAACGTCCCACCCCAACCCGCAGCAGATAGAAGAGTGAAAAAAAAAAGATTCTCAAGAACACCCGATCGGCAACATCGTTTCGCCAAAATTCGCTATCGTAAAACTCAATTAGTATCAATTGAAGAGCTCGCAGATCGTCATGACAGCGCGTGCTTGACAATGTTGTACTACTGGCGCCGAATTTACGCTAATTGAAACGCGTACGCCTTATTGAACAATGATACAGCCGATCGTTAACATGCGGACAAATGTTTCCGATCTTGATAAACGATCAATTATCAACGGAAAAAACATAAGCATAATTATTTGCCATGAATGCTAGCCCTCTCTGTCTGCTGGTGGTATTTCAATCCTGAAACAAATGACATTGAGCTACTGTTATATAGAAAAAAATACTACTCCGAACCACTTCAAATTGCTAGTCCTCAATTTTAAACCTGTCTGAATAGGGGGTGATAAAATCCAGTTTGTAACCACAAACCAAGCTACTTGTACGCGTTTTGTTTGGCATTCCCCTGGGCGGTGTGAGGTGTTCGCGCTAGCGATCACAGGTAGAGTAACGACACATTTATGGTAATGTTAAATCAACAGCTCGTTAATACATCGTGTAATAATTTGTGGTCAAGCATGGGCTTGCGTACAACGCTATCAGCCGGTGATGGGGAGATAAGACAACGTTGCCATTCCATGTGGTGGCGGCTCCATTCGAGGACAGATAATTTCGACCACATTCATCTTTCCTAGCCAGTGATTCTGTCGTGCGTAAAGCAAAGTGAGTGAGCACCGTATTTAGAACCATGATCTCGTCGAACTGTCAAAATTGATAGTCTTATCGCTTATTGACTGGACTTTTGACCACTGTCCATACAAAGTTATGTTATTTGCTATTAAGCATTGAGATGATCACTAGCAGGACGTAATAGTACGCAATCACAGCAGATCAATAGTAGGGCGTTATTTCTTGAAAAACAAAACTGTAAAAGAATACGTAATACATCATTTAGGATGGTACACTTGAAAGAACGTTTTCTGCAAGATTCAAAAGGAATCCAGAAAGCTTTGCATGCTTCACACGATCGATCGTTTAAATAATCGTAGGGGATTCCTGAAACGTAAATCACCGGTGAGGGTGATTTTTCTACATTCGGTAAATTCACACACTATCTAATGACTGATTTATCAATACACGTAAGACTCTAAACTCTTTTTAAAAGTATGAAGAATAGGAACGATGAAACAAACATATTATGCATTGTATTTTTATGTATGAGTTAAGCATATAAATAAACATCTTTCCAACTCAACATTTACCGGCACGTGTGTCACTTTGCAAGCACCTTTCAAAGGCAACGACAATGCTGGAATGCTCGTTAAGCGTCCTTCGTGACTTGGCTGTCCGACTTGTAGCTGGCTCACAATGATCACGCATGACAGAGCTTCTCAAGGTTGAGGTACGCTCAAGAACCTACAAAAAACCATTGTGACTGCACATGCCACGTTGGTTGGTTCGTACGGTAGGATGAGTGTTGTTTTTCAAAGTGGCTTCTACTTCTGGCTTTCTTTATACAGCCATTGTCAAACGCTGGAGGGCACTGGAGTTGAGCACTCGATTTCACTTTCAAATTGATCGCACATTTCAAACCGTAGCCCACTTTCGAACCCCAACCGCAAAACCATCGACAAACGAAACCAAGCAACTTACCAAGCAATCCCATCAGCTCCTCCAGCTTCTGGTCGACAGCCATCGTTGTCGGGAAAAGGGATTCGTGTTCCGAGCGTACGTCTTCGCACGGCGTCTGGTTGCGAACTGAGGCGAGAGATTCTGCAGAAAAAAAGGTAACGCCGTCGTTGCCGGGAAGCGTAGCGCGATTCGCGTGTTGGTGCGCGCGTCAAGAATGCTCGCAAGGGTCAATTCGCGGTTTGCTTTTGCCTCTGCCCGTTGGTGAGCCGTTTTTACGAATGTGCTCCGGTCGTGTTTACCGGCCGCGGCGATGTAAGATTGTGTCGTCACCGTTCGCACTCGGTAACGCGCGTTGTCGAGTTGATCGTGGCTGGCACGGTCGTGGCGTCACTGTCGTGAAGCAAAACTTTCGCATCAAGCGTACGAGGGTGTGCACGTAGTGGAGGATTCCTTTCGCCGGCTATCGGACACACACACCGTTCTCACACACATAATCGGTTCGGTTACTGTGAAGCTCGGAGGAAACCGGACGGACGGATGATTGGTAACGTCACGAACGCCGAACCATGCGCCGCGTACCAGGTGTAAATGCAATGTTGTACAACGAGCGTGCTTTTGGTTGCCGTAAAGAATGCAAATTTGGTGTTAATTTATCTGAAACGTAATTTCTCGCTAACAGGTTTTAAGTGATCATTTTTGTTTGCTAAATGCATCGTCATTAAAAATGCGTGTGCGTGATTGTTTCTTATTCATAAGAGTAAATTGATTAATACTGTGAGTAAAAAAACATAAGAGATCATATCACATATAAGTGATCAAGTCTTGGTTTTTTTTTTGTAACAGAGATTTCTGAGGAATAAATATGTTTTACAGAATTAAAAAGAATTTATCATTGTCGGTTCATGAGGTTTTCCCCGCGGTCTTGTTACTTGCAACGCTGCTACAATAAACCAAGTGCACTAGTAACGCCTCTGTTCGGATGGATAACCCACCTGATCGCAACTAACGCCATCACATCGGGCGGCGTTGAACCGAAACCAAGTTCGTGCGGCGTAAACACATAAAGCATGTCACTGCAGCGCTAAACGCCGCCGAACACGATCGACAGCGTTTACAAACAAATCTATTCTACCACGACGGTGACAAAGTACAAAAGCCACCAGCTGGGCACCACGGAAGAACGGTGTAACGCCCGCGTTTTGAGATCAACATGCAGTTGGTTGCAGAATGTACAACGCCGTCGTCAGTTTTTCATTGTTTCATTGCAAAATCGGTTGACGGAGCGGCGTTAATGAGTAACAGCACAGGTCATTTGTGTGTTTTTTGTCAATTTTTTTTTCAACTTATGCGGTTTTCGATTTCAAAGGGAAATACTACTAATAGTGGCAAAAGTAATGATGAATTTCGAAAAAAAAAGAGCACGTAAGAAACATTGCTGGCACGTGACTAACCTGTTTCTGACCTTGTACACTGGATTTGGGCACGCGTCTAGTATGATGGTCGCTAGCATTTCGGTGAATGTCAGCTAAGTGGAGCAACCACTTAAAAATTGGAAAGCAAAATCCAGACTATGCAAATACGCGATTTTACATGTGCTACCTTCATAGGGGCGAAATAAATAAAAATCATAACCATTTTAATGGTCAGTTCTAGGATTCGTAAAGTGTTTGTTGTAGATTTATAACTGTTTAGGTTTTGGAAAATTGTACTGATAATTGTTACTTTTACCAAATTATAGTAATAATTACGGCCATATAGCATTTGAATTAATTTTGCAATTAACAGTTTTGCATTTGACACCAAAAAGGATAAATTACAAAGTGATTTCAACACGAACACGATTGCGAAGCCAAGCTTGTAAGTGCATCTTGACTATCTGTTCTATGTAGGATTTATCTTATTATTTTAAGCTTATCATGTCAAGAATATTATTTGCAGAGATAAACTGCATCTTTCCATCGAGATAGAAGCTTCTTATTCACATTTATCTGCATAATTATAGATGATCTTGACCTACACATCTAAAATGTCCTTCCTTTCTTCAGAAAGTGTAAAATAATAATTAATATTTTCTATAATTCAAATCTTTGGGTAAATTCTTGTAAAAGGTCTAAGGACTTTAAGGTCTAAGGTGACTCTTAAATTTTGCTGTTTGAACACCTCTCAGTATTGATGACAGACGGTTCAGATAAAACTGCATATTCTCTTCATAATAAGTCAACTGCATATTCTCACTCGCTTCCTTACTATTCCCCACGTTATGCAGTTGCGCATGCTCGGTAATAATAGCACCATTTCCACTGCAGTAATGATCGCGCGGAAATGATCGTGTTCCGTGCTGGACAAGCTCACTCCGTTCTCTCTGGTTTAATTACTAGCTACGAACGCAAACACGATTTGCCTTGAGAAAGTTTTCTTCATTTCCTATGGTGGGATGAAAAGAAGAGAGCGAAAAGAAGCGCTCTGTTTTCTTCCTGCATGTTCGCCGTATTGCTGTGGATGCTGTAGAAAAGGGGCGCGTATTATCTGATTTAGCAGTCACTAAATTATGACAGGGATCCAGTCAGTGAATGAAACAACGAACTAGAAATAGAAAACAGTTCAGTACTGGAATGTTTAACGCATTCACACAGCAAATGCTTAACGGAATAGGATCGATCCGAGTTTGTCTAGAAGTGTGATGAGTGATTGACTATGAGCTGCCTCGCACATCACAAACATCCGTATTCCGGACCTGATCGACTACGATGTAGGTCAACGGGTCACATGGCGTTCACGTGTGCGATGTTTGAAAATAAAACAGATGAATATTCTGTTACTACAAAAAAAATACGCTCAGAAACGCCGACAACACGCTGCCACACGCACACAACAACTGGTGACAGTTTTTAGACAACTCTTGGTACTTTCTTCGTAGTATCCTGCGTGCCTCAACGTTGTCGTGTAGGTGCTAACGTTCATATGCTTGTAAAACTAAAGAAAAAGAAACATTGCATAACGTCTAACGTATCTCAGAAAGCCGGTGCGATAAAATGGCCATGATAAAGCCGGTTAAATTATTGCATGTTGACATCAAATAACTGGTAGCTGTTACACACATACTTCAACACTGCAAGGTTAAACAAGTTGCACAGTGTGTAGCATTGAAACGATTGTTTAGCATTCGAACGAAAACCATAAACCACAACCTGATAATCGTTCAAACGTTTTCACATCTGGCTGCGCGTGTTCGGTTCTTTTTTATCGTTCACAGTTTCGATGTCGTTTCGAACGCGTAACATTTCGTTCTTGACCATCAAACAATCTCACTAACACAATGCAAGCTGTAAAAGAAACAATCATTCCACTTTTCACTTCACTATAAACTAACTCGATGCGCCACAAACCCACCAACTCGATCCAAAAGAGACAAACGGACTAACTGAATTTCGAACCATCGGTTTCTGGCGGTATCGAAGTGTTTTGCGCGTGTCTGGTGAAGTTTTTACGCGCATCTTTCCACATTTCCACATTCACCCTACGTCATTGGGGTGGGATGTGTTTGGATGTGTATAATTCTGCCTGTAGAAACGCGCACTACGCTGGTGTTCGTGGCTATGATAATGGGGTTGATAGCAAACCCAACTACTTCCCACTCTTGTCATGGGTTTGTTTGCTTTTTTGGAGGCTTCAAGCCTCAATGAATTTCTTATCGTGCAGCGGTAGCGAATTGGAGCGATTCAGTGATGGATGTACCCAAGGTATGTGCCAGCAGTTGGCGAAGCACTTCGTACATCCTCTGCCACTTAACGACAGTGTGCATTCCAGATCGATCGAACATATGGTGTCTAGTTTGAAGTGCACTTAATAATCTCTCATTCAATCACCAGTTATCAGATCTGCAGATCGATAAGCAGATATTTGTGTTCAACAAGCTAAGTTCAGTCGATGGTAAAATTTGAATTATGTGGCAGTAGATATGCTCTTAACTTTAATTATTAGCATATTAGCATTAATAAATTGATTAGATGACCATTAGCAAAGAAACCTAAAACCAGAGGAGTAAGAGAAGAATAAAGCGATAAAGAATGGATCGTAAGCGAGAGCGATAAGCTTGAGGAAGACGCCGCGAGTACTATTTTAAATATTTTGAATGTATCCAACTATAAGATTCTGTGCTGTTAATTGTGCCCTTTTGAACTTGTTTGTTGCTGTAGGAACATCCAGAAAGTATGTGGAAGATATAATAAAGTAACGAGGACAACGTAACATAAGCAGAACGGAAATAAGAAAATGGAAAATTGCTAAATTCATCGTAACGTTTAGATTGAACATGTTCAAAATAATGAAAGGCCTTTACGAATGTAGTCTGACGCTAGCGACACCTAGTGTGAAATATAATTTATAGTTAGATGGAAGTACCATTACGAAGTTTTGGGTTAGCATAACTTCAGGCGTTGAAATATTTCAATGATGTTAATTTCCGTGTTCGCCTCAACACGTAATATTTCAAAAATCAGGAATAGGATTGCTTCAAAGATCGAATTTGTTCGGTGATGCTAAATGACGAACCTTATGTTTTGCTATTTAATCATTTAAAACTAGTTTGATTTTATTTAATGATCCAGTTAACCTGCTTTGAACACATCTCTTTGAGTCAATGGTATGAAGTGTCCTATCTCTCATTTAAACTTTTTTTTAAATTTAAGATGACCGGCTAAACTGTCCCATTTCAATTTATCATTTGTCAAATTAAAAAGCGACTGATTTGCATTACGTTATACAGGTATTAAATAATATGTTTCAGTAATTTGTTCATAACAGACAATGTTTCAAATGATTTCAAATATACATTAGATTAGTTTCCATAATACAAACGTATATCACCTGCTTATATACGGAAAATACTACAACTATTAGCTGAGCTGTAGCTATGTAATAATGTAAGACACATTATTTACTCACAAAAATGTGTAAACAATTAACATGAGCATTTAATTTGTTTATAATTTAAAGCAAATTGTTTTTCTTTTACAATAAGTAATTCATTTTTTTGTAACAAATAATAAAATAATTTCTTGAAAGCATATTTATTTTTAGTTTGCTCAATATTTAAATACTTTATCTATTTAATTTAATTTTTAGTTTCATTTAATTTTTTTCAATAATGACTAATCTGCATACTTAAGAGTTATAACAGTGAACTTTTGCAAACAAAATGGAATATTTTATTGAGACTATGGGGTCAAATAGATTTAACTTAAGTTAATAACCCACATGTATATTTTGGGAACCAAACACTTCGATTGGCATTGAAAAGTGTTTTCTTCATTAATTGCTAAAACCAAAAATATCTTTCCATCAGCATGTTTCATCGCCTTCCCACTATCAAATGTCAGCTGATACGTTAATTGTAAAATTCATTCATTGTGTTTACGGAACAAAAAACAAACCTAAACCTTAGGGTCAGCAATTTTTGTCGCTGGCCCGTGAGACGTTGGAGTTGGTTTTACTGCTGTATGCAAAGTGACTGCTTGATGCACTTTTCATACATATTATGCTTCCGAATATTTATTTACATTAATGGAGTATTTGTGTTTCGGGTATGGGAAATAGTTTATTTGTAGTTGTAAATCGTACGAGTTTGAGTATAGTTTGCAGTTTTTTCTTTGCTATGCAGTTTGTTCATATGTTTGTCAAAAATGCATTTGTTTGTTCATATGTGTAGTCTGATCTGTTGTTCTGATGCTTGCGAGCGTTTGATGCAATCGTTTTCGTTTCTCAACTGCAAATCAAATTGAGAAGGCTTCCTCACGAATGGTTTAGAATTAATTTTCATGCCTAGAATAGTCGGGCGGATTTGAAAGCACTCAAGCCTTCATGTGATTGCCTGTTCGGTTGGCTAATTCTTGTCTGACCAGCACATGGAATACATTCCTCACGGAAACTTCCTTGCAGTCTTGTTTTTTTTTTTTTTTTGTTGCTGAGCAAAACCATTTTCTTACCAATTTATCAACGGTTGTTGTATTGTTTCGTTTCTATTTCTCAAACATCTCCACCATGGCGGTGGCCGCAGTGTGTTGCGAACCTCTCGCATGTGCCTCTGGATGCACCGTTTCCGTTAGTTCTATTTCTCGCGATCGGTACCCGTGTCCGTACGTACACACGTCGCCACGGGTTCCGCCGAGATAAACACTCCTGCCAAGAGGGTGGAAAATGTAAAAGAAAACAAAACACCCGGTACCAGTCAGTGGCGACCGTTCGTCGAAATGCAGCGTTCAACCTGACGCTTCTATTTAGTCTATTTTGCCTAATTGACACTTTTAGCCTTACCGTCTTCTTAGGGCAACGCGGCAGATCTGCATGATTGCGTATCTGAGGGCGGAAGTGCATTCGGAAGCTAGAAAGCGTGAGTGTGAGGGATGCAAAAGCCGACTCGAAGAAATACACCGAAGCTGAAGAGTTTCGAGGCAGCACGTGGCAGCGAAATGTGGCCAACTCGCTAGCCTTTCTTACGTTCGGCTAGGAAGCTGCATCGCTCCGGCGGAGAAGCATTAAGAGCTATTACGTCGAACCACTAGTGTGGGGGTAAATGGAAGGGCGAGGGAAAGTGTTTGGAAACACCGGTGATGCATTAGACTGTTGAAATGTGCAGCAGGTTTATTTCTGCGCACCGTTGAAAACCTAATGAGTGAACGCCAGTGAGCAGCAACCGATGTCGGTCCGTCGTGTTCTGGTGTCGCGTCATGTTCTGGGTTTTATGCTGTCCAATGTTGCTACTTCAACATGATCATGTTCAGAATTTGAATTGAGGCAGTAAATGTGAGAACCATATTTGAAATAATAAATAGTAAACTAAATTACCAAAAATTATGTAGAAAACTATATGCAGAGAAATTATGACACACCAGTGAAGTAGTAATTGATGTCTACTTGGCTTCAAACCTAGCTTGCCATTCCTGCCATATACTATTTATTTTTACCACGTGGCCTAGGAAAGGGAGGGAATAATGAAGATAAAGTAAATAGAAAGACAAAATATTCGAATAGCCCTTTCTACGCGGAATGGCGAAATTAAGATTGCCTGTTTTAATCTCGATTTTTCGTTTTAGCAATTTTTCGTGAATGTTCATTTTGAAACAATCCTGACAAAAAAGGCCAAAAGAATCTTCTAAACCATATTTTTAGCATATTAGAGCATTTTCTTAGAGGAGTTTCTTTTAAAGTGTATCAGTTTTGAAATCATTAACACATATCCGAGGTGTTAACAAGATTTTAACTTCTTCTCTTCTTGCTTGGCGTAATGAACAACTTGATCACGCCGGTCTTGATCGTTGCCATCATGATCATGAGGTTCACTTGCTATTTTCTCGTTAGTTCATGACTCAACATTACGCGTAACTCAAATGGTAGTCGTTTATAGCGTCTTATTAACTTTAAAGATTTTTTTTTTTATTGAAACAACCCTAAGCCATCAAACTACCCCAATGGTTTATACTATTTATATGTTCAATACATAATGCATAATCATATTCGTTATATATAAGTATAATGAATACTTATTCACAAGGCTAAAAATCGGTCAAGTCATT
The DNA here is from genome assembly GCA_000473375.1 of Anopheles culicifacies. Lineage (NCBI taxonomy): Eukaryota > Metazoa > Arthropoda > Insecta > Diptera > Culicidae > Anopheles > Anopheles culicifacies. Next base: position 10,288 of record AXCM01009474.1, read on the forward strand.
CTTGACGGCGCCTTCCAACGGTTTGTTAATTATTAATTAATTTCATGTGGTAAATTAAAAATCGTCTGAGCGAAGTACGACGGTACAGCCAGCTTATTTGTGTTGTTGTTTAAAATTAAAATACCTCTTTGATTTAAATAAAAATAAAAATAAAAATATTACCACAACATTTATTTCCACTTGAATTTTTTTTTGTAGTTTTAATATTACCTATCAGTAATAGGAAAGTACTGGTTTTGCTCTTTGATGCTAAAAATTTAAGGATAATGATGGTTATATGTATTTTTTTTATAAATAATAATCATAATAAGACCATTTTAAATGTTATTTCAATAAATAATGTTTTTTAGCGTACCAATTAAATACATAAAATACGCGTACGCTATAAATTACGCTTTGTTGATTTAAAACAAGCTTTTCGAATTTGAAAACATTGAACGAAAGAAAAAATATAATATAATATTAAGAACACCATTATGAGTTCTCTAAGTCCGCTAAATAGTTGGTGGTGAGAGACATCGTTAAAGAGGTGGATAGAGAGAGAAGGACGCTAAAGTATATACAATAAATACATGAGTTTTTCGTTTCGTATATGTATCTCATTTCTCTAACTTCGTTTGAAATGTTTTCATTTTTTTATTATTAACAAAGTATTTTAGAGCTTTACATGAAAGGTTATTTACAATCTAAATAGTGTGTTAACATTTTATGTGACGTTTCATTCACATATTGTTTTTCACAGCTGTTTCTAATCTTTTTTTATAATTTCATATCCTTTTTTTGACC
>KI425122.1:0-12951 GCA_000473375.1 Anopheles culicifacies
TTTGTTTACATTTTGCCTCTATTGTTATCCAGCATCAAATCAAAAACAGACGAACCTGAAGAATGACGAAAAAAAAAGGGGAAATTCATCGACAAACAACAACAATCCCGGACGCGTGATCGTTCGTATAAAGAAGCACCCTTTTTTGGGCCTTTAGAGAAAACACCCCCCCCCATCTTTTGTAAGCTTCTCTCGGTCGATGCGTTCCGGTTAGGAAAATTGCTCCCGGGGTGGTTAGCTTGGTCAACATTACGATGAATCTGTCCCCAATATTCCTTCCTTTTCTTTTTCTAGGGGTGGGGGGTTGCATGATTGTCGTCTGGAGAATTTTAAAATCCTCCGTTTTAAAGCTTTAAAGCCCCCACTGGATCGGCGATGAAGCGAACGATTCGTACGGTCACGTAAAAATAGGAACGGTTAAGTAAACGAATCCGAGTTCGACCAGGGGATGCAATTCATCGGTATAAATTGAATATTGAAAACCGGTAAGCCGAAAGGGGTTCGCAACGATTGATGAAAATTTAATTCCTTGTTAGTATTCTATTAAAATGTGTATGCTCCTTAATGGCGATACTTTGTTGGTTGAGTGGACATACTAGCTGAAGTCACCGTATCCTTCCCTATATCCTTTCTAAGTCCTAATCTATTTTTATAAAAATAGATGTTTGTTTGCAAGCCTAGTACTCGAATATGGTTGGACGAATCTTTCAGTTGTATTTGAATGGGTTTTGTTTTTATATTTTGTCCAAAGAAGGTTAAAAAATTTGGAAAACTACCAAGGAAATTACAAAAATATGCAGATAATTTTAGAAAACCAACAATTGCTGCAGCTTGAAATTCGAAGTATTTGTCGCTTGATGTTCAAAATGTTAACGGCGTCACAAGACTGGATTGGTTTAAAATTCCAGACTGTTCCTACGAAGGCAGGAAGCTGACCGTAATACAAGTCATGGAAGAAAGAAACTTCATCAGGATGTATTGCTATAGAAGAAGTAGATATCGCTGGATATGCTCCTTTGTTGCTTGCAACTTCCAAATTAAGCTGACTTGGAATTAAGAACCCGGGGAGGATCAAGCTACGACGGAATTCAAGTCAGGAACTCCACCATTTTCCAAACAAACATCATCTATCACCCGAGAGCTGACGAGAGGGAGGGCGTGATTTCATCCCACTTTGGAGTCCCTTAAAGAAACATAGGCAGTTTTCCCTCATTTTTTTTTATAAACACGTCCTTAAGATTCTCCTCAGTTTCAACAGTTACCCTTTCAATGAGAATTTAACCTCATTTCAATCTGTTCTTCTTGTGGTGGTACCGAAGATCAGTAACTTATGCTAGTCTCCATGTCCTGAATTCAGATTAAAGTCTTCTAAATTCTGCATTACGTTGGGGTCCCTACTTTCATTCTACGTAGAAACTCCAACAGATTTGGTCCATTACACTTTCAACCCCTGGTGGATTTTTTCTTCTGTTGCTGCATAACCTCAAGAGGTCTTGGCTTGTAATTTTCTTGGCTTTGGATACACTCAAGAGGAGGGCCCGGATGGGATTTGATCCTCGGTCCTTACCCGATGAATCTCCTCGACCATCAAGCCGCTCAAATGGACTACAGCGGTGGAACTTTAAACATCCAAAAGATATTTCTAGTGACTTTAAGCTATTGTATGCATTAAACTAATATTGAACGCAACGAAGTCCTTAGAGACAGCTGATCATACTTACATATTAACTTAAATAAATTCACTACAACAATCACTTTTTAAGTTTATTTTACGGTCCAATTTACTAACTCATTCATAGCGACTGATGAACTTTTCCCCATCGCTGTACTACCCCATGTACTGTGTTCCGAGGGTGTATTTATCGACACTCCAATACTGAAACCTCCTACGCCATTTCGAAGGCTCACAAGCAAAAGGCCCAACATTAAAGCAAACAGGGCCCCAACACACAAAACCCGTAGCATCGCGTTATCCCATCATGCACGTGTGGCTCTTAATTATCACTTTACTTCGGTTATGATTGTGGATAGCGACACGCCTTGGGACAAAGTGTAGCGTTTTTTTTTGTGTGCTTGGGGATGGAAAGTACTTTAATTATTGTTATTATTATTAACCACTGCCAAGGCCATTGGAGTTGGCTGACAGTGGCATTTAATGTGCTTCGAAGCTTTACCCATAACACAGCAGCAGTGCGTTAAGGGTACGAAAGTGGGCTGGTTTCATTTTTCGCAGACATTATGTCACGATAAACATAACCGTTATCAAACATTGATTATTATCGGTACACCGGTTGGGTTGGTACGCGCATCAGCGTCAATCAAGGACTGCGTTGAAAAATCGAAAACGACTAGCGGTGAGCGGAAAACATTAACGTTCACACGCGGCACAACACGCCGATATTGAGAATGTTTTTCCTTAAAGTGCTTTCGTGTCGGTGTTGGCTTTAAAAAATGAAAACTTTTGCTCCCACACGCCAAGAAGAAATACGCAATTCATGAACAAACGCCAGAGTGAGGAGGAGCTATCTATTCGTTTACCTCCGCATGGGGTTTTCCTCTGTGGGTTGGCAACTTCTGATCGATTTCTAATGAAAACATCATCAACAAAAAAATGAGCAATTGCTTCCCCCAAAACGAAACAGACTGATGCTTTCGTGGAAGCACATTAGAGAAGGTGGAGCAGTAACATCTTTCGTTAATAATTTCCGGCACCTTGCTTAATAATTTGTGCGATGCGGTAACTGTTTTTAAACAAGTCGACATGGGCAGAAAACACATAAACCGAACCCATACCGTGCACGACACGTAACGAAATCAATTTCTCATTAAGTGATGCTTTCAACCAAGGCAAGGCGGGACATTTGGGCTACGAAACTTTAATGTGTAATTTCCATGTAAAATGTCTACTGAACATTAAAGTTAAGCAAGGAAGAATTTTATTACGCTTCCAGAAAGACATAAATTTTGCAATTAAAAAGAAATTTTTAATACACCATATAGTTCCACATTGCTGGAGTCAATTATACCTTAAACTAATTGTTTTTTTGTATGCGTTTTGACGTTTGGAGGAAAAACGTCAAAACAATTATTAATTATTATTTGATTAATTAAGTATTATTAATCTTAATCTGAATGCTTATAGTCTTCTATAGAGACATACATGTTTTAATTAAATAGAGCCAGTTCCACAATAATGCGATCGATTATACCTTGAGCCACTTATTTTTTCTGTATGCATTTTGACGTTTAATAGATTATGTAATGTTTTTTAGAGAAAAAATCTAAAATTCATATTTTTCTAGCAATTCTAACACAGGTCAGAAAATATTTCTGAGATTTTACTTATCTAAATAGACATTTGCAGATTTAAGAGTTGATTTTTAAACTTAAGGCATGATCGACCCCAAGGCACTTTCACCTTCGTTTACCAAACATAATAATGAATATTAACCAATTTATTTTCAAGGAGCTTAATCAACTTTCTAAAAACTTCATGGGAGGTCATTAAAAATAAGATAAACCAGAAAAAATCACATCATTACAATAAAAAAAAAACAATAACGTTAATAAAGCTCATCCACATGAATGTATCTCCCGAACAGCTTGGGATCACTCTCCACTTGTTATGTTTATGAAAGCAAGCCAATTTCCACACATCAAAGAAAATAATAAAAGGGGGAAAAAGAAATAGGTACACAACTTTGCAATCTGTTTTCCGCTCCCCGTTGGTAACGGGGGCACGAGTGGTGCATCGTATCCTTTTGCAAGTGGCAACTCATTACAAAACTTAATCTACTTGCCAAGACGTATCTTTGGCTTCTGTTGGTAGTGTTTTTTCTCCTTTTCTTCTGTCTGCGCTGCCCTACAAGTGTCTGCACGTTTTCCTGGTGGCGCTTCGGTAACATTTGATGTTGATTAGCTTTTTTTGCTTGCCCTCGTACAAGATGGGCAACAGCACGTAGGTGTGTGGGTGATATGCAAGTCAATTTTCTTGACAGTCTTGCTGCGTTAATGACATCCATGCTATCCCGTCGACTTGGGAAGTAGCGCTGAAATCCCGACCGCACTTACAAAAAGTTATGAGATGATGCAACGAAGAAGCTTAAAATGAATACAAAACATAACGTTCTAAAGCACGATGGGTTCCATATTATTTTTATAATGCAAACTCTCACCCCGGAGTTTGTGTTTGTTTAATTTTGTTTTGTAAGTTGAAAGCTTTTAACTTTTTCCATATTTGTAAGTCATGTGGCTATATTTATACTTCCGCTAGATGTTTACACTTCCAATTGATTTAGTTAAAACATTAAGCAAAGTACCCTAATCTAACAGCTAATTTTAAATTCTCTTTCTAATGGGAGATATCCCACACATACACACATCAAAGCCAAACGGTTGCAAATGTGCTGTGAGTAAAGATAAACAACTAAGTCTGACATTGATGGGCTGTTCTCGGATATGGTGTTCCCACCAACACACTGCTTGGGGTTAAGATTAAATTCTCCACCTTACCGATTCCGGCCCCCATTTGGAATATGTTACGTTAAAAAAGACTCCCTACGGGACACAACACACTGATAAATGTCGTCCCAGGGCTGTTCGCCTCCCGTTTGGAAGGAAACACTTCTTGGAAACCCAACATTACACCGAAGATAACGACGATTATGACCGCCGGCCTCCGAGCCCGTGAGCGTCCGCAAAACCATAAATCTTCCCCATAATCGATCAGATCGCACTTAATCGATGGCTGGTTGGAGCTCGAGCGCTACGGTGGTTTGCTGGGTAAGGAACGGTTCCGGAGGCGTTTGTTTAAGCAGTTGCTCGACAAGGAAAAGGCGGCATGATTTGTGGCTAGCAGAAACTTTCTTGTCTCCTGTGCGGGTCGTAATCTGTCAACTTATTTCAATTTTCCCTTTTAGTTCAGCATCGATCGGATGCTGTAAGACTACCAAGGCTTTCAGATCCTGCGATGGTAGCAAGGCAATATGCATCAAGAAGAATTTAATAACGATAGTTCTTAAGAAGAGTGTGTGCTTTAAGCTTTTTGCTGACCAAACGGGGCGTTATATTCGGGATGGAGTTACAGAGCTTTAAGACCTTTTTTCCAAAACTTATTTACCGGCTGCCCCAAAATTCCAAAAAGGCCAACATCACTCAATGATGCATTATGAAAGTTAAACTTTACAACTGACGCCGCATAAAAGTCGCTATAAAATAATCGTGAATTTGTCCTACCAAAGCGAACTTACTCGCAAACATCCGGTGCCCTAGAAACTGGCAAAGAACTCAAGATTCATATCAATGCTACCTTTTTTCTTTGTGTGTGTGTGTGTGTAAAGATCCATTTTCTTCCTGCCCACCAGAACAGTTGCCGTTGTCGCAGCGGAACGACAAGATGCCGCTTCCGGTGCTGCTCATAATAGAGCGAACCTAATGCTCGGAACTTGAAGTCTGGACGAGTTAGTTTCACCCAAAATAGAACCGAATATTAAACCGTTCCGGTTTCCCCCTCATTCGGCCACCTCGGCATCCGTGAAGAACCGTCCACAGCTTCGTGACTAAGCGACAGGGCACTGCTTTTACCAAACACTTTACTGGAAGTCTGTTTTTTTCTTCTTCCTTTCGTACGCTGTCTATGAAGCTGCCCTACCACCGAAGGCAACAGCCTGGATGAACGAACTTTGGACCATAGGCTTGGAATGAACAGCGCACAAAAAAAAGCGGAACGGAAATGCATAGTTATTGTACCACTAGAACGGAGAAATCCTCGCCAACGAGTGGCTCTGCTTGCTCTCCAGAAAGGAAAGTAATAGCTCGTTTTTCGGGTGCCCGAAAAAAAGCCATAACAAAAACATCAGCACGAGAAGAGAAAGCTCCAATGCAAAGGTTCCATGCAAAGCGCAACTGCCAGTAGGAAACTATCCAGCAACGGATGCAGAAGCTGACGGCCAAAAAAACACACCCAGCGTTCAGATTATTAATGTTTCACTAGAAATGCCGTCGTTTTTTCCTCGTTCTGTTCGTGTTGCAACATTGCACTCGAATTGTGGCACGAAGAAAATTTGCCTGCCCGGCTAGTTCGAGGACCAGCGTATTTCATCGTAGATCATAATATTTTTGCAAGTTGAACAACGGTGGCTTTACTAGCGATGCCATCTTCGTCATCATCATCATCATCTTTGGTGGAGTGCGGCAGGAATATTAGGACCAATTTATCTTGCCTGCAACTTGGCAGGATGTATTAATTTAGTCCACGCGGTCGAACCGTCTTGTACAACCGAATGGTAACATTGTGCTTTCATTGGGACACTTTTGTCGCTGGTTGCGAATTCCGAAATTTATGCACAATTGAATTAATTAAGAAAAGCTATCTATTTATCTATGAAAACATGAGAAATTATGCTTTATGGGGCAGGATTTTTGGAACTTACCTGAAAAAGCTTTTTTCTCCTTCTACCCCGACTGGTTACGATCGTTTCTAAAAGAAAGAAAGTACGTAGAAAAAATCATTAGCAGCGAATAATGGCTATTCATAAAAGGATAATGTAATTTTCAACCAAACTTGCTATTGTTGACTAATGAAGTAGAAAACACTATCGCAAGAACCGGAACATTCCGATTGAACACTATTCCAGTCAATTTCCCGCCGGAAAGTGGAAAATAAAGCTTAATTCCTGAAGTGGAAATCAGATAAAAGGATGGTGTGATTGCATATTTATAGGAGAAATGAGCAGAGTATTTATTAATCAATCTAAAAAAAAAAATAATACAAACCAACCTTAAATAAACCCCAAAAACCCAAGAATCCCCAAAAACCAAGTTTGAACCGGCCTAAACGTCAATATAGCTCGAATTTTAAATAATTTATGAATCTTTTAGAATTCATGAAACAATGAAGAAACATAAAACAATTAAAAATTAAAAAAAAATTAAGAAACCCGAAACAAAAAACGAAAAATTGAGGTAGAAAAGTGGGTCAGGCAAAATTCGAATAAAAATTCGGAAACAATGAAGAAACCTGAAACGATGAGTGAAGAGTAGAGGTACAAAAATTGATAAAACATGAGACGATAAAAAAGTAAGAAAAAATTAAGAAACATGAAACAATAAAGGAATCATACAGAAATCCACAAAGAAAACTCCAAAAGTCAAGAGATCAATTCAGAGACACAAACAAAAACAAAAATCACAAAAAAAAAAACAAAAAGAAACAGAATCAAACTAGATAATGAAAAAAAGGACAAAAAAAAGAAAAAAAAAAAGAATAAGAAGCATATTGATAAATTCAATAAATAATTATAAAAATAAAACAAAATAAATTAAATTACTAGTTTATACGCTTTAATAAAAAAAACAATCCAGGAGAAACCGATACAAAAACTGTTGAATATTCAATGCTCTTTTGCAGAACAAATTGAACTGAAAATGAACCAGAAGCTATGGTGCTCTTACATTCGTTAGTATGTTACCTGGCACGTTGTGCTTTATTAGTGTTTCATTGTATTTAATTTTGAACAAACATTTCATCCCAACAACTCACCAAAGCTTATTCTCGGTGGTGCCGTATAGTCCTCGTCGAACTCCAGCTCCGTTTTCACAAGATTTTCAATATTCAGCTGACATTCCTGAAAAAAAAAGAAGTAACGAAGAATGAGAAAATAGAGAACAAGATTGCAAAGTTAGCACCATTTCAGGCTCAAGCATCATCGGATGGTTTGTGCTTCACACCTACCTCCATGTTTTTAAAGTCCCACTTGCTGATGGACTTGCTTTTGCACAGCCGTATCCGGTCCCAGCATTTGCACTTCCGATTGACAATCTCGCAGCCGGGCTCGATCAGGACGGTTTCCGGACAATCGTTCACACCCGGCCGGTCCCCATCGGTGCTCGTCGGTGGTACGTCTGTGCCGGTGCCGAGAAAAACACGAATCCGCCGGGAAATTCATTAAAAAGAGAAACAAACAAACAAAAAACCCTAGGTTGAAAACAATTTTTACCACCCAGGGAACGATATTTCAGACAGTTTTGCACTCGCATACGTTTGTTGTGCGTTGTTTTAGCTTCCAACACTGCTGTGTGGCTGTGCTTAGAGGGCAACCGATTTAATTGAGGCCCCGAAGGAGTTTTCTTTGCTCTCTTTCCCTCCCCACCGTTGTGCAAACGAGAGTGCTTGACAGTTTCCTTTAAATAAAAGTAATGTTGTCGCATTTCTTTTTCCGTTGTTGTTTCGATTCATTTTGTTTACCTCTCTGTTCTCCAATTCCCTACGAATAGTTTCTGGTGCATCTCTTAACTCAAGTATAGCTTCCACCCCACAGAAGCGATGGGAAACAGAGAAACCCGAAAGCCAAACGAATAAATTCCCCGCGTGCTGTAGAGATAAAGCATTGGAGGGATGATGGAAGTTTCGCAAAGTAAGATTCTTGGAAAATGACATCCCTTGCTGGCGCTAGTGTCGCACCGGGCTTTCTAATGAAAGGAAATGTTCCGGAAGCGGCATCGGACGCGCGTAGCCGTGAAATAGAATGCATTTCGGTTTCGGTATGCAAGAATGTGCTCAACTTTATGCAAATCAGTTTGCCGACGAGTTTATGCGGTGCGCTTCATTCGATTCCGATGGCCCGGGCAAACAAATTAGAGATGGATTGGGAAAGTTTTGCCGGATGTGTCTCGTGGTGTTTTTAAAATAACAATCTTTTGTTTTTATTTAAGTTTTGCCCTCTCAGCACTATTCCACGACCGGTGAATGAATGAATCTTTCTTTATTTACGTTAGTTTTTAAACATTGACCCAACAAATTGTCATCTACTATTTCTAGAAAGAAAACAAAGAAAGATAAATTGACATCCCTGCTGTTATTGATCACTGACAATCAAGATGAATCAATTCAAATAAATCGCAACGCCAACGTGGCTTCCGCTGTTTGCGATCTTGCCTGTATTGGACTTGATTTAGGTAGTGCCTGACTGCTGACGAACCGGTCCCGCGCAATGATATGAGGAAGCAAATATTTGCAGGCTTTTGTAGCGTTTGCAAAATAAAAACAGCACCAAGCTCATTGTGTCTTCATTCCAGTTGAGTTTGGAAACCATTCCCCCCAACCGATTTATCAACATTTGGACGAAACTGTTTGAGCAGGATCACCAAAAATATAACTCAGATAAATCCGGGGCCCATCCGTGTGGGCCGATTGCAATAAGGAGAAACAATCACAAACAATTCCCGGGCAAATAATGCTCGAACGGTAGAGTTACCATCCAAAAAAATCGTCAAAGAGTGTCTTTGCAAACAGGAATGTTTTGTTTTGCCATTCTCTATCGTGACCGGTTTCTTGTGAGACACACTTCCGCCTACAAAGCCGGCTTGTTTGTGCGATACATAAAATATAAAACATTAGATCAAATACTGATCCTTATTGATCTTTTCTTAAGAAATTGCTTCTGCCATTTTTGGTTACCTTTTTTCCCTGTACTTATTTGTTTCAAGTTCGCCTCTCACATGTCTTCTAATGCTTTTACTTTCTACACGCAAACAGCCACCACGCAATCAAAATCAATTTTACTTTGTAGACCGATTGTAGAAATAAAAGGCACCATTGTGAGACACGTATCACCAATCAACAAATTTACCAGTCACGTTTTTCCAGGAACACTGCACCTTATTCCTTTTTTTTATAAGCTTTTGGGAAAAAGAAATCGGAAAGACACACGCACCGTGCAAACAATTCGGTCCCCGGGCAATCCGGTATCCTTCCCGCTGTGCCATTCGTAACCAAACTGCCAAAAGGGAAGGTAATCCGCTACAAATTTGGTATGCGGAAAATTGATGTAGCACGGCCTGGCTTGCCTGATTCAGTCAGCGTGTTCGAATGCCAACCGATTATTTGCCTGCGTCTTCTGAGGTTTCTGGCTTAAAACGGGTTCGATCTAATGCAAATTTATAGTCCCTTTTTTTTCACTTCACTCCATTTTTCGTTTCCCGCTTTCGTTCGTGCCACACGCACACTCGCACACTGTTTATTGCGATGAGCCTATTTTGAGCTGCTGCCTTTCATCTATTGGGGAGACAGCCACCATTCTAACCCCTTTTTCAACTCGTTCGACCTCAAGGTCTATCCGAAACCGTTTTTACCGTCTTAGCCTGTACCACCCATTGTGCCGTCCTTTCTTTACCCAATTTGTGGCAAACGAGCAATGCGGATCAAGCGCACAAGGCAAGGCTCAGTCTTTGGGTAGAGTACGAAAAGAAATATATGTAAACGATGATGAAAAATCACCCAATCAACGTGTGTGACTTTCAAAGGAAAGGATTCCTTTGCTTACGGTTGGTGAACCGGGAGAGATGCGATAAAACCCTGACCGGTGCAGCGAAGCGTAAGAGGAAAGGTGTATTTTTGGAACTACATTTCCACACAGGAATGCCGATAGATGGACTTGAAAGAATCACTCCGAGTATGGATAATGGTAAACTAAATGGAAAACTTAATAGTGAATCACATACAACAGTGGATTTGAATCGCTCGGTTGGGCATTTGTATGAAAAACTGAAAGAGACCAGGCGTCTCCATCAAGAGGGAAGTTGCATAGTTTTTTTTTTTTTTTATTAGAACAATAATAAGTAATTGAAACAGACACAATTCTTATAATGATCTAGGGAAAACACAAATATTTTCACTTACAGAAATTCTTCAAAAAGAATGCATTTTAATTCTAATTGGCCTGTGTAATGAACTACAAAAGACTAGGCGTCTCCATCGAGAAAAACATTCTTCAATCATCAGAATATTATTTTAAATTAATTTATCAAAAACGTAATACTTTGTATCATACATTACCTTAGCAACAAAAAGAGATTGTTTCAATGTTTTTTTAATCGAATCGTAGAGAAAGCTTCTCTCCTACCATGTACGATAACCCATTACGCTAATGTGGGCTCCCACAGGGGCTGTAACGCATGAGATTATCCAAAACCAAAACGCTGCCAGCTTGGGACGGTGAAATTGAATTGGTTTTTATGTCCTCGCCACAGGCTACATTTTAGAACCAACCATGGCAGGGCTGCCGGATACCGGATCAAGGTAGGTTATGTTATCATCCCACAGCTACCGTATCTGTATCTTTCAACAAAACCCCTAAACAGCACAATCTGATCCAATCTTGATTACAAGTTAACTCAATCTTGGAAGGATTTTTCCCCTTCCTTTCTTGTCTTTCAAATTGTAATTTGGATGCTTTTTTATCAAATCATATTTAGTTTGTATTGTCCATCGCTAACAATGGATGAATGTTTCCATTACATATTTTTTAGAAATTTCTCTGGAGTAATTACTTAAAATGAAATTTATTAAATAACCTCAACCTAATTTGGTAATCTGTTATTGAGTAAAGAAACCGCATGTCACATTTTAAAGTACATCCCTGTAATGATTGCCATTTTATCATGCATTATCTTTACAGGCTTTCTTATCTTCTTTCGCCCTCAAAACTTGCCATGCGTAGGGACAACGCTCGAAATCAAATCAAACCGTTTGGTCATCCCTATTTCTATCCAGGAAACCTGTTTGAATATGGTATTAGGTCGATTCGATTTCGATCGTAAGCATGAACATTTAATAAGGTCGCACAATGCGCCTACAGCCTTTGCGATACCCGGTACCGCACAAATTGGGTTTCATCCGAAACACACATTACAATTTGTTTCTTGTGGTTTTGCAAATATGGCCAATCGAACAAAACGAAAACCTGCTCACTCGTGGTATGGGTGACAACGGATGGACTTGATTTCATTTTATGGAAATTCCATTATCATCGTATCGTGTGGGCTGGAGGTCATCGGTGGACAATCGTGGGCTTTAATGTTCTTAATTGAATAGTACTATTGGATTATGTTGCTTGTTTGGCATATCACAAATGGTTTTGCATTTTAATCGATTATTAAAGCATGTTAACGCAATAAGTAAGGCCTCTTTTTTCGCTTCCTGTGTTAAAACATAATTAGATTTTATATAACAATGAAATCGTAACTGAGATACTTCAGTGAAAGAAATAATCTAATTTAATATAACTGGGCGTTTAATACAACAAAATTAGCGTTAGGACTGAAGCCATAAACGTGTCTTTTATGTGATGAAAAAGCTACAACCCGACACCATTCACGTGCTGCTGTTACGGCAATACGTTCATTAAGCAATATCCAAATGTCTCACCGAACTATCGATTCACCTACCCATTTGCTGGCCAAAATGTGGTAGCACGTGTCAGGTGTCGACCTCTCCAACGCTAAGAAGCAAAAGAAAAGCCCATAATCATAGGCGTAATCATAAAACACTGTAATCCACCAGCCAGCATGGATATTGTTCTGCCGTTACACTCCATACTACACACACACACAGTCGTAACGAAGTCAATTTGTTCCCGCATTTAAGGGATCACATTCCAAATCGATTCAACACCTTTTGTGTCTTATGACCGAATGCAACGGGGAAAAAGGTGAGTATGGGAAAATTATGACCCAAAAAAAGAAAATTGAATGAGTGAGCTTTTTCCCGGCGCTGCTACGCGTAAAACAAAAGAGTCCGAAACGGATGGATGACCAGCATAATTCGCTACCGGCGTAAGGCATGGTGGCATGAGCGACTCAGCATTCGTCTCGCGAATTCGATTTTCTCGTGGCAAACATCTCTATGTGTGGACGGAATAAATTTATTCCGGAATCTAATAAATGCTTCGACCGCTTCCGAGAATGGCGTGGAAAACATACGCCCTCCCCCTTCTGCCATGACCGGGCGATGGGGTGTGGTGCGGTTTTTCAAGCGAAGATTACAATCGTCCCTCGTGTCATCGGTCGTAAGCAGCGTGGCACGTATTGCACGGTAAGAAGCACACGCAACTGTTCTCGGTGATGAAGCCAAAAGAGTAAATAAAAGTACAGCAACATTGCGTGTGCTTTTTT
>KI425123.1:1352-13844 GCA_000473375.1 Anopheles culicifacies
CAAAGCAAAAAATATAATGAACAATTGTTCTTCAACCTCATTTTCAATTAACAATGCTATTTTACATTATTGTAACGAGCAATAATAAATGAAATATTTCATAATACACAATTTAAATCATAAAAGCGTCCATGTGTGCTGCATTTCTTTTCTTTACAATTTTCCTTTGCGCTTGCCGCACTGAAGCATTCCCCGCAAAAAAGCAACGCACAAGGACACGTGTGCATGAAATTAAACATGAAAAGCTTCGAGAATAAATCAACGTGCGACATAATGAGTGACATTTTTCATTTCTCGCCACCGTGTTTCCCTTTCCCTCCGCGTATGCCATCGAAAGGAGTGAACTGTTGGCTATTCATGTAAAAATGAATAGCTCTTTGTCTTTTGCACGGGCGAGCAGCAAAAAATACATTCAGCAGCATCCCTTCCACGACGGTTGCACGCCAGAAGCAGCTAATTTCGGAATCTGTTCATATAGTATAAGAGAGAGAGTCAAGCCGGTTGGAGTATATTAAAATTCTTAGCACATTCACTTTCGTCCTGCTTTTTGCGAGCTTGTAGAGGTGAAGTGGTTTTTTTTTGCCGGTGTTGTAATAAAAGCGTCGGTTCATGAAAGGAGGCTAAGGATGCAAAAAAAAAAAAACAATTTGGAACTAACCAGACGAACAGAACAACAGCTCGATTATTGAAGCTCTCGTGTATATGTACATACTCTGTTAGTTGGACATTTTCTTTGTCTATTACTTTATAAAATTATCTCACCCCAACCCACATCATATCATTCAGGGTTGTGTCGCGCTCTGTCATTTTCTCTGCCGTTGACAGCATCCTTCAAGAAGTCGGAAAAACGGTGGAGCTTTTTGCGAGACACACACACACACGTGCGCTCAAAGTTATGTCCTTAGGGCACGCCAGGACGATCAGACAAGTTGGTGGAAAATATGCTAGACGCTCATAAAGTTAAGGCTGCACATTGTCAAACGCAGCCGTTGTATTATGTGCCCTTGCGTCCTACCACAGCGGAGCAATGCCGAAATTAACAACATGCCAGAACACTTCATTTTCAAGATCATATTTCAAACGGCAAAAAAAAGGATAAAATATTAACGTTTTTCGCAGGTCGTTGCTAAAGTTGCCCAATCGATTACACACAAAGTGTGGGCTTGTGTGTAATGTTTTACCACCATTTTATTCCTGCCCATTAAGGCGTGTGTGGCATTCGTGAGAAAATCTCCCCTCCCATCGCAGTTGCACTGGTATTGGCAGAAAAATGTACTCAAATGCGCGCATGTTTCTGTCCAGAATGGTAAAATTAACCAACCTACACCACAGGGGCTTGTTGGTTCTGTGGTGAAACCAAAAAAAAAAAAGGAAATTGGAAGAAAAAATACGCTCCACCACAGCATAGAGATTTACTGCCGTTTGAAAAAAGGGCATCATCTCGGTTTTTTGGGAAAAGTTTGCCACCCCACCTCACACGGAACCATGGGAAAGATCTCGGGAGTTTTTCCCGCCTGTGACTACTACCTACCTACTCGCGAAACTCATCCGTGGTCCGAAACAACGGCAACATTTGATCATTTCGGTGTCCGTACGTCCCTTTGCTTTTGCGTACCACCACTCACTACTACACTACAGATATTTGGGGGATGAATGTGCCCCCGTTTGCATATTCCGTTAACCCCTCCACCGTTGCTCTGGTGTGTGCGGCCTGGAAACAAATCTTCAAGTGCCATAAATCAGAACATAATGAAAACGACTGTGTAACAGCTGGAGGGAGAACGCGAATTGTACAACCAACCAAGCAAACCATCGCTGGGCACAGCTTTCTGGTGGTCATTTTAAGCCCATCCCGTGTGGCCAAATTCACCCGTCCCCTCCCCCACCTTCCTCTCGCAGTCCACCAGTCCGAGGACTGTTCTAGGTAGCTATCAGTTTTCCGTAATAATGCCCACCTTCTCTCCAATGTGTCCCCGGACGTATACGGTTGGATGTTGGCCAACAGCAGGACAACTTTGCTGAACATGAAACACGCAGCAATTTTCCCCGACTGGAACGAGTAAGCTCCACTCGCAGAGCAATTGACCAAAAAAAAAGAGCTAGAGCGTGGTGAGTCATTGCTTCGTTCTTGGCAAGTTTGTGGTCGAAGGCAGAATTGTACCGTCCGGTCCAAAAATTCATAACACGTTCATAAATGTGAGTTTATTTTCTTTACAAAAATTAAAAGCTTTTTATTATTACAAAACCAACGGACAACCAAATTATCCTTACCGTAATTACGTAGGAAAATAATGTTAACTGGGGGTGAGAATTACACACTTTACATGCGAAACGTGATGAGAAAACAATAAATGTTGTTTTCTTCGGCAGAAAATTGATTTCGGGGAAAATTATTTATTCTGCTACTGGCCAGATAATTAACAGTGCTGTTTGATGCTCAATCGATCGAATGATCGCACCCTCCGGGGGGGCGTGCATGGAAATCAATTAATTTATTTTAATTGCCAAAAACAAACCAGAAGAAAACAAAAACACACTCACACATTGTATGTAGTTTTGAGCTTTTTTCTGATTGGTTTGTAAAATTCGAAGAAATGTGAGAATTAATAATAAAACACAAAAATTGTGCACAGAAACAATCATCAATAAGCTAATTGAACGTTCTTGTCGAGGTGGCAGGAGGCTTATTGAGGTTTGTAAATTCCCCGTGGGGCTAGAGATTAATTAATCGTCCAATTTTGGCCGATGTAAATTGATTTATACGTGGCTTATCGATACGGGGTTTTTCCGAATGGAAAAACTCTCCTCCAAACCGTCCATCTTTTATTTATCGCGGGTAGATACAAACGATACTGCCTTTTTCTCGCGTTGAAACCGATTTGTTTTGATGACTTTATTTCACGTTTGGTGCAAATAAAAATTGGATTTTTCGTTTTTGCGTTCGAAATGAAAGGAAAACGTTTGGTTTTTTTTTCCACCTCTCCTTTTATGAAGTAAAAGTTTTCAATTTACCCATAGCAAGAACACACAAAGCACGTTGTCCACAGCGACATCTCCAAATGGTTCTGACACACGGTTACTCACGAACGTAAAGAAAAAACCCTCACCTGTATGCTGTGTGTGTCCTGAGGGTGTAAGAGTACCGAGAGAACACCACGGTGGAAACTTTTATTCATTTTCCACGCTTTCAACACGTTTCCCTTACGATTTTTCCTTGCACCTTAAGGAAAAATCTTTATTAATAACATTTTTTAAGTTCTCACAAAAGCTCGTGTCTAGTTCTAAGGGTAGGAGAATAAACGTATCGAGAAATAGAAAACCGGAAACCGGGAAAAATGTGGTGACGCACACGCCCTTTTGTGTCTGTGTTGGGTGTTTGGCTCCTCCTGCACACGACATCTTCTTATCGGGATCGAGATGGTGCTCTGCTTTCAATTTTCCTTCTAAAAACTCATAACTTACACGCTTTTCTTGCTGGAACCTGCTGTTCAATGGCGCAGTGATTTTTGATGTAGGATGCAAAAGCTTTCTCAATAAGCCCTTCAAAAATGACTACAGTTTGAACCCTGCTCGAGCAGCATATGCATCCTGCTGTGAGGCGGTAGTGAGCTACTAGCATTCTCGTTAGCCAATTTTTCCTAAAGTTCGGTCAAGCTACACACTTTTCTGGACAAAGCCCTTCGGTAAAATGTTTCCGACGACTCGCTCACGCTCTCTCTCCGAATCCGCCAACAAAAAAAAAAACGACCTCCGTTAGCACTTTTCTGACACTTTTGACCAGAATTTTCCAGCCCAGTATGGAAAAGGCTCTTGTAGTTGTTTTTCCTTTTGTCTGCGGTTTCCATCTCTCCTCCTACTACTGCCTTTGTGTTACATTTTTTTAAATTTTTGTGAGCTCTTTTTTTCAATATTTCCCTCTCGCAAATGTTGGCCCACCCGCGATGTGGTCGCGTGATTTTGAATAATGGGAGTTTGGGAACAGTGGTTTCGTACGTTTACTGTCTACGTTTCCCCAATGGTTTTTCCACTTTTTTGGCGCAAAAAAAAAAACCTGAACTAGGCCAGTCAGAAATTTTGAGCTCACTTTTGTGTGGGAATTTTCACGAGAAGCATCCGCGGGTGGTCAGGATTGAATCATCAAACCAGACATCCTGTTGTCTGAGTGTAGTAGCAGCAGCAGCAGCACCTCATAAAGTGGATCGGGAGCGGTGAATCTCCGTCCACAACGGCGGCGGTTGCTGTCGCTGACATTGAAGGCGCCATCGAGCCAAGTGAATTTAATTGCGTGCATCGAGAGTGAAGTAAAACGATCCCAACAAATGCTGCCCTTTGTCGTGGAAAAAAAACCGGGAAAAATACAGGAAAAGGTGCAAAACACTTACGAATGTCCCGTCAGAAACGCGATGATGTGCTTTTATTTGCCAAAGTTCTAAAGAGGACACTCGGAAAATAGCCGCAGGAGTAAGGAAACTCAAGCGGTGGACAAGAACTCACCAAACTTAGCACTTGGAATGAAATTTATTACTGCACCCCTCGGGCACTTTGGGATTCACCAATATAGTATACTGCCCAGATGATGATGATGACGGTGCCATCATTATCACGACCCATTTCCTTTCGTCATCGGGCCTGTTGTGTTTGTGTATCGCGATTGCTCGATTATTCATGATACATCTTGCCCATTCAATTCACACGGCAATTCATTCTAAAAATACGTAATTATGGTTGAAGTGTATGCTGATGATGAGCATAAATCAATCTAAGTGGAACACGGGACGGACACGGTGGTGGACATCATTGGGCTGACTTTTCCACCTCATTGCTTCGTTTCGCTTCGTTGTGAGGTGGGTTTGTTGACATGCATTGTAAAGAAAAATGACTCTCAGATGGGCCAAAGGACGATCGAAAATAAAAGAAATTAAGAGCGTTATTCGCACTTGAATAGGCTATCAATTTTCACAAAACTTAAAGCGATAAATTTTCTTACAAAACCAACCTACATGTAATGATCTCAGGTGGCACAGTTTTACCATCAAACAATAGATATGTTAATGGCCTAATTCGAAAAAGGACTTCTTATAATATCTTGGTCTGAAATTGGATGAGATTTGAACCATGGCTTTCGGTGTACTAAACCAACTACCATGACACAGGACCATCGAGGACCACGATATGTTCAAGCGTTAATCTGCAAGTAAAGTTTATCTAGCAATTGTTTAAAATTACATCCAAATCCATCCTGAAACCAACCTCTTAAAGCATTTGGAACCATTTTCACACACTCATTATGTGTTACCATTTGTTTTATCGTGCTTATCGAAATATCATCACCGGACAAAGCGGGTTTGAAAATTTAAACATTTCATCGCGCATAACGATTGCCTCGGGGGCACATTCGTGACACCTAATCGGTTTTTTATTTTTTGTGTGGCTATGCTGGCCCTCTGTATTAGTCATGGCAGCGTTTTGTTTGTCGCGGCGCGAACAATTTCGGACACAGTCTCTTTCTCTCGCCATTTTCGCTCGTAACGCTTTTAAAGCTTTTGCACCTCGTTAGCATATACACGACGGGGGGGGGTACGTTAATTTTTTACTGGAGTGAAATTAAACTGCTACCCCATTTTTCCCCCTCTACTTCGGTACGTCCCCAGGAATTTGATATAAATCGTGCAGCTGACAAACTAAAATCAACACATTTCCCACGGGTCGACACCTAATTTTTTTTTCACGTGTCAGTTTTTAGACGGTTTTTCCTCTCCCCGTGGTTGAATCAACGCGTGTAGCAGCAAGTAAGTCACGGAAGCTTACCGACACCACGACCGAGTAAGCAAACCGCTCCGCTCGCTCCTTCGCCAGTGAAAGCACTCATTGGCATTGCGTCATGTCGCAAACAGCGAGTGAAAATCGTGGAAACTTGCCTCATGATTTAATCATCTCGTTCTC
Source organism: Anopheles culicifacies (assembly GCA_000473375.1). Taxonomy (NCBI): domain Eukaryota; kingdom Metazoa; phylum Arthropoda; class Insecta; order Diptera; family Culicidae; genus Anopheles; species Anopheles culicifacies. The sequence goes on from KI425123.1 coordinate 7,296, forward strand.
CTCGGTTGCCGGTTTGGAGCTCGTACCCCGATACAAGGCTTATGCCGAATGTCTAACAGCCCAATGAACCTACCAGTTTGTGTCTGCATGTACTTCGTCCGGATTTTATGAACGGTGTACTGGTTACTGGCAGGCAAATTGTTCTGGAGATCCCAGCAAAAGCGATGCTATGTTATTCTGTCGCAAATATTCGCCCACTACACGACGGCTCTCTGACGCACTCTGAATCAAAATGCAGCTACCAAGGGTAGCGCGTTATTCGAGTTGTGTTTGTGTGCAATGGTGGTATGCCCATTCCGTCGTCCAATGCAGTGGTTTCGGCGCACTGTGTGGTACATGGCACCAATCGAAATATACATCCGGAAGATTCCGCACCGGAACACCGCAAACACCAACACAGACGGCACTCTTCCCGCGTGACCCTGTCATGTGTGCGCAGTGTGTGTGTTTGTGTGTAGAGGGGTTCCTCCCGAAAAAGGGCTCCCCCTTTTTGGAAAAAGATGGTGGCACAGGAAGGAAAAGGACAGCCGGGATAATGTTTATGTTTTTAATTTCTGTCATTCGGCTGCGGCTTATGTTTTGTTGGGCGAGAAGGAAGCGAAAGGGGGGCGTATATGGTGGAACAGGATTTTGCCCGATAAACTTTTCACGCACAGCCACACACTCCTTCCTCTTCCCCTTTCGCCCAATACATGCCGGTATGCCAAAACACCCGACTTGTCTCCGGAAAGTCTAACGTTTGCAAATGACAGGAGTGCCATGTGGGTTCGGGAATGGAAATGAAGGCCGGAAAAGCAAACTAGTTCAGAAACATATTCACAGTTAGCAAAAGAGAAGCATGTAGAAGGGATGAATGATGGGGATGGAACAAAAAAGAAAAGAAAAAAAATGAAATTAAACAGTCTAAATTAGAGCGAAAAGGTCCGGGAAAACCCGGGAAAACCCGGGCGAACTTTTCAATGCAAAATATACTAAACATTTCCTCTTCCCCCGTCTTACCCTTTAGAGAAAATTCCCCAAAAATCCACTTTTGCTGCCTCTTCAGAGGGTGTTTGTGTTCTAAGGTGGCATCATCTTTTGGTTTGCAAACCTCCTCGATCGTGGAAAATCTACCAAAAAACCAGACACAACACACAGAGTCAAAGTAAAAGTAGATAGTAGCCGATCGTGTTTTGGAGAGGTTTGCTCTCCGACCATACCATGCCATCCCTTTTGAAAACGGAGCGTTTGTCTTTCGGTGGTGTTTCTTCCCCGGCATTAAGGACACGGGACACCGTAACATCATCATAGCTAAGGGGGGAACGAAGCTGCTCCGTCGGTGTGTTGCTGCTTAACTGGCTCTAGTTCTCAGCTGCCCGGTACTGTGTATTGCTGTAGCTTGTTGTGGGGTACTGTTTTATGCTAGAAATCGTTATTTATGGCACCGGCAGAAGTTTTGGCAGTTCCTCTCCCTCGCTTCCTTTCCATTCCACTTTTTACTAGCATCCCAAAATTAGTGCTCCCAGGCAAAGGGCGGACTGGGTTCGAAAAAGGACAGGTTTTCAGTTGTTTGTGAGCCGAATTTGCAACAAATTCGGATGTGTGTGTACGTATGCCTGGTTGTCCTCTCTTAGTTTGGGATCTTTGACAAATGGTAACGCGTAAAGTTTAATTTCGGTCAAATGGAAACGTCTCTTGGTTTGCTTTGCACTTTTAACAGTGATGTGGAACATTTGAGCCTATCTCTAGAACTAATTACGTTTCAAATTTAATAAACAAACATTGTTGCAAGAAATGCAAGAAATTGTTTAGCTTGTGCCAAATTACGCTCTAAAAATTTTTAAAGAATAAGCAAGTAATAAATATTTATTAGAAATTTAAAAAAAACTTAAGTGTACTATCGATTGCATAACTTTAGGCGTATTAATGTGGCCGTGTGCTGAAACGTATTTATTTACTAACAAAAACAAATAATTAGGTGTCTTAGGGTGCACACCGCTACCAATAATTATGTACACCGTTAAAGAAACACGCCTTAAACCCCTCACGGCAAAGGGAATAAAAATCAAATCTGTTAACAAAGCGAACAATTGCTATTGATTTTTCCGCTTCCGTTTTATCATCTTGCTGCGAATGCGGGAACGTTTCTCGTTCTGTTTTTGCCGTGTATGCAAATTTACCACCCGGAAAGCACTGCCTTGTTAATTTATCACAGATACAAACTCACACACCCGATCGTCTTATTTGTAGCTGCTTCCGGACATCGACATTGGCGCACAGCTTCCAACGACGTTAAAATAATTAATACACCGTCTCTCGGGTTAGGATGAATTGTCTAGGCGTCGTATGCTGCAAGCGCGCACACAACTTAAATCGTTGCGATTAAATGCGGACGGATATTTTAGTCACAATTTCGCGCGCTGTCCTCGCGCCTGTACACTGCTGGTCATACATTTTTGCTCCCTGCCAATGTAAATGGTTGCGTCTTAACTCATTAAAAAGTCAAACTTTCTCTCCCCGTTTTCTTACGACACCTTGGCACCTCGTTTCGTGTTTGCCCCCTGTTTGCTGAGTGCTCCGTTGCAATAACGAAACGTCCAGACGACGACTGCATCGTGTGACCATCCAACGATATCATCATGAGGCATGGACGCGCGCGCGCGCGACACGATCGTTATGAAAGACAGCGCGAGACTGACGCGCGACCTACGAACGTGCGAACGTGTGTAAACGGAATTAAAAGCGCGTTTTGCTTTTCACACCGAGGCAAATACCGGGCGGGGAGAGGGTTTAAATGAAAACCGGCAAAGAAAAACTTTACCGGGTTGAGCATAAAAACAAAAAAACAAAAAATGAAACTATCGTTAGCTTAAAGGCCGTAACACTATCAGCAAGCAAATAAATATCCGTCTTGCATTTGTATTTGCATGCGTTGTACTTGCGAGAAAATTGTATGTGTTGACCTTCTCATTGAAACTCCTGCAAAGTGTTGATTTTTCCCCTTCACGAAACGGAACTCTTCACTTGTGATTGGATCAAAGAGGGGTTTTATCTCGTTTGTTTTTAAATTCCAATCGTAAAGAGAATGTTGTCTTCTTGTATCATCTCTACTAGCGTTTGGTGGCATACGATGACAGGTTTAATTACCGTGTCTCTAATATCATACCGAGCGCACGTAGCGCATTGCTCAAAAACCCGTCTTATAGGAAGGGTTATCGAACTTTCTTCACCACCTCGAAGTAAAGGTATGCGAACGGGAGAAACATGATCATCCGTCGGAAAGGCGTGTGTAGAAATTAGATAAATATTGCAAATAATAACAAACCAGCTTGTTGAAGTGGTTTCAAGTTTAAGGGATGGGGCAGATGTTGTGTTATTACCGTGTGGTGAAAGGTGTCACTGCGGGAACATGCTGCTGGGGTTCAGTTTAATTGAAACGTTCATGAAGCAATGTACTGGATTGCAGCGAATTATTTTAATTAAAAACATTCCTCCTTACTTTTATTGAACTATTATTAAACAAAAATTTTAATTGTTTTTTTTGTTTTCTTTCTCATTGCAGGTAAAATTAAAACTCCACACAGAAAGGATTAAAAAGCACAAATTTCAAACAATCGTGAGATTAAGTATAGTCTATAATATTTTATTAGTACAAAAACATCACCGTACAAACTTTAGTACAAAATTATAAGCCACAGTTATTGTTATTGCAACCCCTGTGTTAGGTCTCATTTTAAAGCAGACCACAAACTCATTAAATCAAGCCGTCATTGTTTGACCGGTAATCAGTAATGGCGACACTGCTGCTGTGCTTTCTCTATGGCCGATTGCAGGAAAGATAGCAAAAACAGATCTTGATTATGTTTTAATGTTTTGTTTTCGGTATTGTTTATTATGCTAAGACCACATAATTTGCAGCACACTTTCACAGTGGTTGTGCCGTAGGTCATGAGACAAATCGCTGCGGTGTAATGCGCCTCCTCCAAGAAGAAGAAGATCCCCGCGATCAATCAGCTATGGACGTTTGGATCATAACACAAAGAAAAAGGTCCCTTCCATCCATCTCACTTATCCATCTGAATACACACACACACCATCACTCAATCGATCCGTTTGTGGCGGCGCGGAAACGGGAAGCAGGTGATTTTGTTATTTTATTTCGCACTCCATCATATTCCCACACCGGAAGTGGAAACCGGGGGGATATAAACGCGACAAACAAACTCTCACGACGTGTCAATGATGACTTGGCTTGCACGCTGCTTTTTGCAGCAGAGGCAGTGTGCTTAACGACTCCCCCGGAGTGGATGAGGTACTTGATTGTAGCGCGAGGTGATAAACAAAACTGAAAACAAGCCTCCAAGAACTCCGCAAAATAAAAATAAAAAAACATAAAACGGCGATGAGAGATGTGTTTGTGAGGCTTTTCCCGTTCATCTCCATCTCAGTTTTGCCACCATTCCGCGCAAACACACAGCTCTCGAATGGACGGACTCGGTCCCGGTTGAATGAAGTGAAAATGATTTTCCTTTCACTTCATTTGACCCACCCAAAATGCGGGGCCCATCCTGGGTGTTTGTAGTGGCTTTTTTATGCTACTTGGGTGTGTGTGTGTGTGGTTACCTTCTCGAAAACAAGTGGAATATTGAAATGGACGAATGGATGGAAGAAAAAAACAAGCTATTGAGGAAGAAAACCGTCCATAATCTTCCCCGGGATTCAATATCTCGCTGGCAAATTTTCCAGCCCATGGACTGAAAACAAATTCCACCAACGGTGTGTGTGTCTATCACACTTGATGTCGCGTTCCTTTTTTGCCAGGAGCTCTCACCGCGATGTTTTGGAAGATAGCGCGCCCGGACGGACGACAGCATGCCGTCAACTGTCGTCGTCCTTGCCCGACCGACAGTTCAATTTCGCTAGACAAAGTTATTTTCCCTACCTTTCCCGGTGATGAATGGACATGGGAGCGGTGAGCTCCCGGTACTAACCGGTGTGTTTCATCAATCTGCGACCAATTGAGTCGGTCGATCAAGCGTCAAGAATTGTCAACCGTCAGAACGTCACATCTGGTTCTGACCCCTCCTTCTCCGGTGGTGTGTGACAGTCGAACCGAAGGTGGGAAGTTTTGTTTTATTTCTTTTTCGCTTCTCCATTGCTTAGCAGAAGTACGAAATGAATGGAGACAGAAACAAGCAGATTAGCGACGTGCAAATTGACCAGAATGTACATTAGATTGATTGTTGCTGTGCTGTGAGCTGCTGAAGCTGTTAAGTATTACAGTGGATTAAATAGAGGAGGACAAGAGAATACAACATAGAGGAATTGTCAGGTCTTGATTAAATGTAATGAAATCTATCGGAAGACATCAGAAATATGGTCTCTTGTGCTGATGGCTATTCGAATTAGTACAACTTACCATTTAGTACATGGATTTGAGAAGCTAGTTTTAAGGACATTACGACTGTAAATACCCAGTTTTGTCCATCAATCCTTCGATTTATGTTGAAATTTTTATCGGATATCTTGGAGATCTCCACACGGTCAAATGCCTCGTCTTTCAATCTAAATTCTGATATTCCAAAAATGTTCTTGGTTACGATCTCTTATTTGGTGAGAATATTTTAGGGTCCCCTGGTCTGCTGAGGTTCGAATCCCATTCGGGCCGTTCCCCCGTACGCAGGACTGACTATCCTGTTGCTGGTACATTCGAGTCACGGATGCCAGAAATGGCAGGCCAAGACCTCTCGAGGTTGTAGAGCCAGAGAAGAAGAAGAAGGTCTGCTGACATCTAACCTATCTTCAGGTTCTTGAATATATTGGCTATTTATTTTTCAATTTATTACAATTTTAATTATTTGAAATTAAATTATACTTTGACAATAAAGTTCTAATTTAATTAACAGCGAGGTGTCCATGATGAAGCTACAAAATTTTACAATTTTTTGCTGTAATCTTATTGTTTTGACGTTTAAATTATGGCTAGAATAAAATACAATGTTAACATCTACCGGGCTAGTTATGCTTGTCAGTTTGTATGAAGGAGCTAGAAACATTTTAGCTAGGAAACGTCAAAATGCATACAAAAAAACTGGCCTTAGTCATCAGAGAGTCCTCACTGTACTAAGCAAGCCTTTAGTACAATGTACTAATACCTTCCATGCGCCTGTTCTCAATAACATACCTGTAAATGAAAAATTAAAACTGGAACAACTTAAGCATAAATGCACGAATCTAGTTCACGGTTTATCACACTCGTGCGGCAAGAGATAATTGCAGATGGAAGCCACAAATTGACCTAATCGCACACAAGCAAAGCCCCCCTCCCAGTCCGGAATCCATGAATCACGGAACGAGTTCCGTTTCCAATTGGGAAAGCGAATGTTCGATCGGTTTCCATACCCTTCCCCCCCATCCATGGGGAGGGAGAGTTCGATGATCCGCGCTCAACTCCAGCAGTAATGAGTACTGACATTATTATAGTCCAGTGCATTAGTATGTTAATGGTGGTGCAAATTGATTTGGCTTCGGTTTTTGGATTCGGCTGCTTGCGTTATGTGCTTGCACACC
>AXCM01009481.1:0-10320 GCA_000473375.1 Anopheles culicifacies
AATATGTGCCAGTGCTCTCTCTCTTTTTACAAGAAACTTCCCAATCCTGAGCTCATGCTGATGGATAATTATCGTCTCCCCGCCTTACAGCACTAGCTGGTTCAGTTTTCCTTACCTGTGAAAAGCCTGTTCTATAAGACGCAACGGAAAAATAACGTGAGAAATTTCAGGAAAATGTAAAAGAATCCAACCCGTAAGAGAAAGTATGTCATCAAGGTTGGAGGAAATTCATTACAAGGGAGCATCCATTTATTACGTAACGCTAAAGTTGGTATTTTTTTACCCTCTCCCCCCTATCGTAAGAAAAAACGTTGAGAAAGACCCCCTCCCCTTTCCCGGTATTTTTTTCAGCAAAAAATACAAAAAATCCAAGCTGCAAGTTCGCAGATTTCGTTTCGCAACATTTTATAAAAATCGCGCCTGGTAGTGACCCAATGTTGGACTCACCATTCACCATAAGCTCGTTCTCGAGCTTTCCATGTCTTTTTTTTACTGCAAACATTCTTCCCTAGATCTGGACCAGATTAGTAGCAAATTACATCAAAACCTTCCAGACAGGGACAAGAAACGATTGCGGAGAATATTCAACAATATGTTTGAACTCAACATCGTCCCACGAGAATGCAGAGAAGCCTGGCAAACCGCCATCAAGAAACGACTCATATTGTCCCGTATCTCTATTGTGGTGTCTGAGGAAACTCTTCGAAAGAATGATTCTTTTCCGTTTGGAAGAATGGTTTGAAAGTAACAACCTTCTATCAGATACTCAATTTGGTTTTCGTAAAGCAAAAGGTTCGAGGGCCAGAAATTGAACTTGCCCGTGCTGGCAAGCAAAAAATGGGATACATTTTCACTTTGAGGTACAAACTGAGTCAAAAACTGCAGGATGCGGGACTGGAACCAAAACTGAATAACTTTTTATTCAATCTTTTGCCGGTAAAAGCTATGAATAACCCAGGTTGATGGGATATGGTTAACTTATGTTACGTAACACCAAGTGTACCCCCCCCCCCACTTCCCTCTGTAACAAAACGTAACGCTAGAGAAAACCCCCACCCCACCCCTTCAAGTGTTACGTAATTAATGGACGACGCTCAATGGTTTGAATTCCCTTCCTGTTGCAAGAAAATCATCATTTTCAAAGTGAAAAATCTAACAAAATTGCCGAAGGTGGACCAGCATCCTATCTTACGCTCTTGGGAAATTTTCATACCTTCAGTCTGTGGTTTTCCAGAATTGTTTAATGCTTGGATGTTCCCTCTAAAAATGAAAATAAGATCGAGAGAATAGTATTAACAATAATTAAGAATAGATTTCGTTTCTCAACTACATTTGAAGCTATTTACGATTGCTAAAGATTGTAAAGCTTCCAATGGCTATCGTTGTAAAGTATCCCCCCACTTTCTGGTGCTCTAAATTGAAAAGTTATCACAAAGTTTAGCTGTCTAATCAGTGATTTACAGAAGCAACTTCAACTTATGCTCTAAACCCCGTCCGGGGGTGAATGTTTTTTTCTTTCTTCCTCCATTCACCCCAAAATGATCGCCATGAGTACGAGTACCTATTCGCTCACCTTTTTCACCTAATAAACTTTTCTGTATACGATTATGGCTATGGTAACATGTTTTGCACCGTATACAGCTTAGCTGAATAGCTTTGAAAAACAGCTAAAGAAAAAAAGCCGACGGACGACACCGAACCACACCGGCATGTCAATTTCCCCGTTAACAACTATCGACAGCCAGTGCCATCTTGGCAGTTTCCACCCCTGGTATTGGAAGAAAAACACTCAGAATGCTCTCCTGTTTCGCGAGCTAATAAGAAAAAGGAGAACACAGCACCGTACCTGTCCTGTTCACGGTCATGGTTCCCTTCCGTCTGAGTGCGCCATGAGATGAAGCCGTTATCCGGAACTGATCCAGTTTGTTGTTGGTGGGTAGGTGGGTGCGTTGGTAGGTTGGGGTTTTATTTTTTGCTCCATAACTTCACAACGCTTCGTCCGTCGTTCGCAACCGTGACTGTCGCGTTCTAATGATTAAAATGCAGCAGTCTTTTCCGCAATGACACAATGAATCCGGCATCCGAGGGTCGGTACGGTCAACGGCTTTATCGAGGCAGAGGAGAAACCAGCACCAAACGAAAACATCCGCCCATCCAACTCCCGCACCACCAGTAGCGCAACCGGGCACGAACAGCCGCCATTGGGACAAGTAATTTATTTCTTATTTATTCCACGCTTTTCCCTCGATTCGACCGATCGTTTTTCGGCCGTATTTCTTGCCCATCCCTGCATACGGTTGGCCCTAATCGCCCCGAAACGCAGCACGGTACTAAAGCCCCTTGTCTCGATATATTTCCTTTCGCCGGATTGCTCATGGCTCGCAAATATCTTCGAAACTAGCTTGCCAAAATCGGTCACTAACATGGGCTGGGATTGTTGTTTTGGGTGTGAGTTAGCCCCTTCGAGCGCAGAAAAGAAACGGAAAGGCAAGCAGTTTCTGCGTGGAATGGACTGTACGTCGCAGGAACAAGAACCATTTGGCACAACAGCCCCACCCGGAGCCACTTCTGGACTGCGCTAATTTATCACGCACGCAGGGACACAGTTAAAGCTCTTATTATCATGTTAATTAAATTGTCCACTTCGCGTGATCGAAGCACGGTGCGGTCGGAATCGTTCCAGGAATGAATCATTCCGAACAAAAAACAAAAAACCTTTGCCTGGGCCGTTGGTTCTGAGTGCGATTAAAGATAAAGAGTTCCGCCTGTCTTGGTACTGTCCAATTGTGTGTGGTGGAAAGCAAGCGAAATGGCCGGGAAACACTTTAAACGGAATCGTCCAGCCGTCACTTGTGGTGCATTCTGGGCACGCTTTGAAAACACGCGGCTTCCAGCTGGAAGGATGTACCGGGCACCGGGAACGTAACCTCAAAACTCGCTCTTCATCTTGCCCGAATGGCCAAAGTACACACGCCGACACGCCCAGACACATCCCAAACAGTTTACCACCGCAAGTGGTGCGACACAAGGCCGAGAGTTGGCGTGGAAGAAGAATTCCATCATGCCACGCGTCGCTGCCACCAATCTGCTGGTGGGATTTATTGTCGCAAGTGTGCGGGATAATCCTTCCCTGCCACCTTCGCAATGCTGCAGTCAAACAAAGCAGAAAACGAAAGAGACGGAAAAAAAACCGGCAACAAAAATAGATCATCCTTCGCACGTGACCAACGGACGTCCGCGTTCTGGAACTCACCAGGTGTTGTGGAGGGATTTATGTGTAACACCGTACTGGATGGAACAGAACACAGAATGTCTCCACACTTTCCTCTTTCGGTGTACTGGTTGGACCGTTGATCATGTCCAACCGAGAGGATGTATCGAGTTTCGGTAGATAGAGTTTTCTTCCCACAAATGCACAAACTCTACCACCGTACCCGCTCATCATGTGCGATCGACAGACAGGCACAACTTCTACAGACGCTGGAGTATAGCTTGCATGGACATCCATTCGTCGGAAAGAAAAATGCTCCTTCTGCAATACGTCCGACACATGCACTTCGGCAGTAAATAATTTCATATTTCAGCACGTGTTCTGGAGAAAGTTTCCATTCCATCCATCGATACTTCCTAATGTACTCCGAGGGACACAGAGGCACACACACACAAAGTTGATAAAATATTCTCTTTCTGATTGTGCTTATCGAAAAGATGAACGTTGTAAGAGATAGTTATTGAACTGCAATGTCTTCATTTTTATACTTGTTCTAAAAGACATACATTAAAGTGTAAATCCATGTTGCATGACATTCGTAGGAGATCCTATTTTGATATCAATTACGACAAATAGTTGTTAGTAGGAAGCTATATTGCAATATTGATTTTTGAGTTACCCAGCATCCTTGGTGCTTACCGGTCGTTCTACAGCGTGAGCAAACTTCTCCTCTTCTCATATACGCCTCTGAGATATTGACTTTGTCCGAAACTGGCGAAACTCTCCTAGCCTTCTAGAGGAAGATGCTCAGAAGGATCTTTGGCCACGTATTTGTGAAAGGACAATAGAGGAGCTGCTACAAAGATGAGCTCTTTGAGCTGTACGAGGCTCCAGTGGACTGGTCACGTCATGAGAATGACACCGGACGACCCAGCTCGTAAAGTCCTTTTAGGCCGTCCACACGGACAGAGGAGGCGTGGTAGGCCCAAACTGAGATGGATTCATAGCGTAGATGCGTCCGCCAGAACGGCCGGGATAACAGATTGGCAGAAGACGGCGTTGGACCGTGAACGGTATCGTGGATTATTACAGCAGGCCAAGACCGCGAAGCGCTTATAGCGCCTGCTAATTAAGTAAGTATATTACACTAGTTTCCAAGGTCGCTAACGATGTATCTTGGAGTCAGCATATTCTCTGACTGCGATGTTCTGATCATGTCATTAGATTTACACCGGACAATCCAGCCTATAGCGCCTTTAAGTTGACGTAGAGTTGCAAAGAAAGCTTAAAGGGAATGAAGGATAGAACCTCCATGACTCCATGGCCTGTAAGTTGGGTTCTAAACACCCTTAGGTGTTTGACTTTGGAATGGATTGACTATGGAATGGAATGTGGAATGGAGGTTCGGTCCAATTGACGCCTGACAATTCAGCCTTTAACGCCATGTTTAGTTGCCATGCCAGACAGTTTCGTGGAGAACCTAAGCGGAATGAAAGATAGGCCCTTCATGACTCCATGACCTAGTCATTTAGAAGCAGCTAAACGGAATTGACCTCGAAATGGAGATTCGGCCTGTCATAGAAAGGTGAAAGGGCCTGTGATAAATTCTTCAGTCTTTACTATGGAGATGTCATTAGATTGACACCGGACATTCCAGCCTATAACGCCATGAAGTTGCAGTAGAGTTACTTGGAGATCCCAAACAGAATGAAGGATAGAACCTCCATGACTTCATGACCTAGATAATTGGAGGCCCTAAACGGGATGACATTGGTCGAAACACATAGACAGACATATTGACGAACATTGAACATAGACTTTACAATGGAATGGGGAAAGGAGTTGTTCTATCTCTCTATAATTCCGACATTCATGGAGAAATCGACCAAACCAACTAGTCAATTAATTCCCTTACCAAACATATTACCAACCAATAAAGCCTGGACAGCCAGTTTCCCGGAATAATGTTAAGCGTATAATTTCATTTCGTATTGCTGTTTCGCTCGCGTTACTCGATGTACCGCATTTGTAACAATATGGTTTAGTATTGTAATGTTAATCTCGCATTGTACTCTTGATGCGAGTTATCGGAATGCCCTCCGGCAATCAAAATTACATAATAGGTCGCTCTTCATTGCGTACATTCAACGCGCTGAACTCCAGTACACCCAAACCATACAAATGTGTTCTGAGAAAATCCGTGCAACGACCCAATTACGCTCAATTTTTAACACAAAAGCACTACATACGTGAGTTTTCCTCGCTGTCAGCACCAGAATGGCGGGCAATATTGCGAAATACAAAACATCCAATTGATACTTAAACTGTCGATAGGTAACCTCATTTATTTCCCAATACAAAACGTACTAAATATAACGTCCAGTATTTCCTCCGTTTCTACCGTGCCTGTTATTTTCCCGATGCAGCGCACTGCATTACGCAGATGGTGCGTAACGATGGCAAGATCCCGATCCGCTGCTGACGTTTCCTTGAAATAGTCCCGAAATCGTTCCAGATACGTTAAGCACTGCTTTAGATGGAAACGATGGCGCTCCTGGCTGATTGTAGGGCTTTCCACCTCTGGATTTCCACACAATTGTTCTAGGCGTGTTTTGATACGCTCCATTAGTTCCGCCAAACCGACCTTACTTTCGCAGGACAGACAGCTTAATGTGGAATTGTTTTTCAACTGTTCTAATGTACCATTGTCCAGTAAGTCACATTTGTTGAGAATTAACAACGTGTGAGGCATCATACGCTTCTCTATACCGAGCGCTTGTACATATTCTACTATGAAAGCATCCAGCCGATCGACTGGTCCGATGCGTGAAGCATCCACAACTAACAGCAGCAAATCGGCACATTCTACGTACGTTCTGGCACGTGCAATACCTTCACTTTCTACCACATCGTCTGTGTTGGCCCGAAGTCCGGCAGTGTCGGCTAAGATGACTGGATATCCACCAATATCATAGTGCGATTCCACTATATCTCTCGTCGTGCCGGCAATACTCGTCACGATCGAAACATTGCGTTGGCTGAGCAGATTGATTAGACTGCTTTTGCCCACATTTGGCGCCCCAACAATTGCCGTTCGTACACCGTTTCGAAGCCGTTCGCCACGTCTATTATCGTTCAGATGCACCTTCAGCTCGTCGATAACAGTTTCAACCTTCTGCACAGCTACGTTCAACACATCATCATCCACATCCTGGTCCTCGGAAAAATCAATGTAAGCCTCAATGCTGGCAATAGCATTGACCAGTTTAGTGCGCATTTCGTTGTAAAAGCACGATAGCTGTCCATTGGCTTGTCGTAGGGCTTGCCTTCGTTGTGCTTCTGTTTCGGCGTGTATTAAATCCGCTAAACCTTCCACCTCCGTCAGGTCCATCTTGCCAGCGAAGAATGCACGCTTGGTGAATTCTCCCGGTTCGGCTATTCTAGTATCAGGGAACGTAGCTAAGCTGTCGTACATGGCGGACACTATTGCCGAACCACCGTGGACGTGAAATTCTATCGTATCTTCACCAGTAAAGCTGTTTGGAGCTACAAAAAACATGTAATGGAATCGTGCATTATCGACAATCATACTAGCGACGATTAATAATTACCAGGAAACCAAAGCAGAAGCCCCCGATCTATCATTTCCTTCGTTTTGCCGTGGAATATTTTTGTTAACAAAGCCCGACGAGGTTCTGGACACTTTTTTAGTCGGGTTTTCCTATGAATGATGTCACGAGACGCTGAACCAGACACACGTATTACTGCTACTCCGCATTTTCCAAAGCCTAAAACAATGCAAAACAATACGAGAACGCAAATGGTTATGAAATTTGTTAATGGAATTCTTCAATCGAAAAGGAAAACATTCATGCAAGTAAAAGGTAAACGCAAAGCATTCTTAAATGTAAGCACGCATGGCACGAATTACGGTCCAATCACATCAGTTTTCAAAAATAAGGAATTAATTTCTGTCCAGATTTATTTCAATTGCCAATTAACGACTTCCTCGCACGGGCAAATTTAAATTTGAATTTGACAGCAAAGACAACATTTGCAAAAATGTTAATTGGGAAACAGCTGATCAAAGCAGTAAACAAACACAAAACAACCGGCGGCTGAAACTGCATTTTTGTGCATAATTTCCACTTACACAACGGTGTTTCTATCTGTGTTTTCCTTCTTTTAACACAAAAAGTGGCTTACCAGACGATAATCCAAAGATTGTAGAGTTATTTCTGTACGCTTGTCTCACGGCAACATCGTTCAGTTGTTTTCTAAGCTGCATGGAAAACACACGTGCGCGCAACATTATGCTTTATAAGACACTTGCAAACCGCTGCTTTGAGTTTAAAACTGAATTGTTGTTGAATTTATTAACAATTGCATACTTAAACAAAAGCAATCAAACAATTTTCCGCCTTTGCACAAAATACACAACTGTATGTGGGAGAGGTAAGTACAATAACTTGACATGCGCCTTTCGAAACAGCTGTAATTTTGAAAGCGATTTTTAATCAAAGCTGTAGCAAAAGGTGCTTCGTTTACAACAATCGCTGTTCTCATTGCTTAAAAGAAGCTTGTTTTCTACCAAATACTTTAAAATTGAGATCTACTCCGGTTTAATACGTTGTAAAAAGTGTGTCGAAAATAACAGACGCTCTGGTACAACTGCAAAGACCATCACCTACCTTCCGACAACTGTTAGTGCAAAGTTTGACGTATAGATGGCGCTCGCAGTTTATTTGAAACGGTCATATTTCATCGCGTTTTGAATATTCAACGGCTTTTCATAGCAATACGTGGAATATCATGTAAAACTATAACAAATTAATACTTTTTAGGATTAAATAAATCATTATGATAAAATCCTAAATTGTTTAAGTCTAAAAGAAAACTTAGTTCCAAGCAATAATTGCGTACCAGCGATCTTGAGGCGCCTTCCATCTCCACGTATAAAACTTCCTTATTGAGTTGTTAACAGTAAGATGATAGATTTCGGTTTTAATTTTCATCTCAAATGGCACGCATGGCTCTTAGTACTGGTGGAATCAATTGCACGGTTTGTCACCACATGGTCACGGGCACTATTAAACGGGCACTTTCGTCCAATCAAACAGCTGCTAATTTCCACACGTTTCCGGGCGAGTGCTTGAATGGCTGGTACGTGACGGTACAGCGACACATTCGCCTTTCCCCGCGATAGTCTCGCGGCAGGCAATATCTTTGGCACACTTTCGTTGCATATGGCCCAGTAGTGCTTGTTCTGCGATCTGGAACTACCAGACACCCCAAAATGCGTTCCTTATCGATACTGTGTTTCTCGCTAGTGGTAACCGTAGTGTGCGGCCATTTCGACCAGCCAGCGAATGATAGTGCCGTGAGGACACTTTCTAGGCAAGAAAGGAAAGTTCTTCTTTTCCCGATTCAAACCACACTTCAGGTAGGTCGTCTTAGATGCTCTCGTACGATCTGTTCCTGATGTCGATCTTCTCCACCAGATTAGCATGTTAACTGCCACCGATGGACGATTGTATGCACCGAAGAAAAAGTATCCCGCTCGCAAGCTGGGCATTAATCTTGGGTTTCAGCAAAACTTTAACCTACCGTTTCGGTTGCTGGAATTCTACAAACCACCCACGTGGGCACGTGCGATCGCTGGTATTCTGCGTGGACAATTCCCATCCACTTCCGTGGTGAGGGCTCGCAGCTGGAAGCGATCGACGGATCATCAATCGTTGGCTCTGAGTGCTGGACAGATGTACTCGTTTGTGGAGGATTTCTTGCATGTGTTCGGATACGATAGGGACTGTTTGCTGAAGAGTGTCTGCGAGCTTGCCCACAGTCCGTTCGATCGTACCGAGCAGCAGGAGCAAGACATTATGACCGAAGTAGTACACTTGCTGTTAAGGTGAGATAATGCCGGATAACGATGGTTTGATGGAATGTACCACTACTAACGTGTCTCTTTGCTCATCACAGCCCGTCGGAACACGAATCGTTTGCCGAGGACGAAGCGGAACAGAAACGAGCGTACGAAATGGCGGAACGACTCGGTGCGAGTGGTGCAAACTGTGATCTAATCTACGACCGATGTCATCGATCGGTTTTGAGTGACTTTTCTAATCTGCTTGACGTTTCCTAAAGCGCTGATCGTGTCGTGTCACTTAGGAGCTAGTTTAACGTAACGTATGTTTCTATCTGTAAATAAATATTTATTCCACCATACTTGCACGTAAAACACTGAGTACAATGTTTGTGGCGTGTGATGTTAAAGAACAATGTAAATAATGTTCAAAATTTGGACGAACTTCTTTCTTCGGCTATTCCGACATTGCATCGCTAGTGTAGCGAAGACATTCGTTCTGGAAAGAATTCAAGAATCAATCAGAAATGTATTTTAAAAGACCACGCTACCCTGGAATACCTTCCAACCTCGTTGTGTTCTTCACTTGCTTGCTAATATTGCTAGTTAGTGGAATTGTTCACGCATCTGAATGCACAGAACCATCCACCAACGGCACGACCGCACCATTCGAGGTGCATCATAACCGCGATCGACGGTACGTGCTCAGCTTCCCGATAAACGGCGGTGTGGCGAAAGTGATTTTCGGTTTCGTTGCACCGGTCCGGTTTCATCACATGCTCAAGCGTAGCATCAACCTGGGCATTAACCTGCAGGCCAACTATCGCATCCTGCCGAACATTATCTTCCCGCATCCCGAGTCGGTGTGGAAGAACCGCTACAGCGCGGAAGCGTACGTCGATACGGGGCGCCGGCAGCTGTACGGACTGTTGGAGAAGTTTCTCATTAAACCGGGTGACCGTAAGGTGGAGGGGGAAAGGGCACGTGTCTGCCTGCTGCGTACGATCTGTGAGGTGGCCGACACACCGCTGACCCATAATGGGATGGTCGGCGAAATACTGGACGTTGTGTTTAGGTAAGCACCTAATGAGTCCGTGTTTGGGAGGGATGCGAGTGTTTTATTATTTTCTCTGCTTTTGTTTTGAAGTCCTGGAGACATGGATGACCTACCGGATGAGTACAAAATGGCGCGAAAGTATGGAGCTAATCGAGTAGATTGTTCGCGTCTGTACAGCGAATGTCC
>AXCM01009482.1:0-11623 GCA_000473375.1 Anopheles culicifacies
TATTTATTTCTATAAAAACAACGAAGCTGAAACTCATGAAACAAGCCCCTCAGACAATAGTTGATTGAAGTCTTTTGTGCTATATCAATCCCTTGATGTACGTACACGAGGCATGTGGTAAATCCTAGCCAAAACTGACATCCACACAACCGCTTGCTAATGATTTCCTTATCAATGCTCATACACAAACCGGATATTGCTTGGGAAATACAAGCATCCGCTCGCTTGCGGAAAATTCGCATGCAACGGAACCATCATCATGTGCTCGTTTTTCTTTTCTTTTCTTTTTTAGTTGGCCGCGAAAATTGGAGTAACAGGTTTAACACATCGAATTATTCACCGTCTGCTCGTGCGCTTGTCCGTTGTACTATCTACCCACCCGTTCCCTTCATTCCCTTTTCCCCTTGCCCACCACACCACCTCTTGTGGCAAAAAGCGAAAGTTACCTACGGATTGGGCCGCCCCGAAGCTCAAGATCCGCTTTCGGAGGAATAACGGCAAGAGGAAACAGCAGCAGCAGCAACAACAGCAACAGCAACAGTGGTAAAGTGTACAGCGAACTGAAGCTTCCGTGGCGCATTTGTAATCAGCACGTGGTCGGCACCCGCGAGCAATCGAAAGGGTTGTTGAACCCTTCGCGTCCGGCATCGATGGGAGAGAAAGATCAAGATTGCTCGATGGCGGCGCAGGTTGATCCGGTTTTCTGCAGTCGAATCTGATGCTGATTACGACGCATTACGACGCGGCGCGTCCGCTGTGGCGGTCGTTGTGCCCGTTCGCGTCCGCTTCCTTGACGTCAGTGAAGGCATTTCGTTCGTGCCATTTGCTGCGACGTGTCTGGCTTTTCCTTTCCCGCTTTTCCGCAACCTGCAGTCGTTGCATCGTTGCATCTGGTACCCTCCAACAAATAAATGCATCGGCAAAGCACTGCTGGGGAATCTGTGGAGACAGTGCAATGTTGGTAGTGTCAGATGCCGGCAATGGTGAAAGTGAAGTACCAAGTACCAGAACGAGTAAGATGTTTTTGAGTACTTAGGAAAAGTGCTAAGTTTTAGACGCGAGCATTATACTGAACGAAAATTCCCACAAATCCTGGATGGAACTTTGTATTAAATGTAAAAGATATTTATATTTACTCATCCCATCTCGGTTGTATCAGATCTTTCTTCACAAAACATGAACATTTCGCTTATATGGCATTTATTATACTTCTCTTCAGCAAAATAATGCCGGGTTGACACCCTCATCACACTTCGATCCGTTCGATCCAACGGTTAAACGATGTTTCCACATTTTGTTTAATTTTGCTCGTAAATCTTTTTTGCCCATTTTCCTGACCTTGGTTTACGCAAACGAGCGTTTCAGTATTCACGCTAAACACACGCCCCCAATCCGAAGGGTTGAAGCAAATCCTTAAATCGCAACTCAAAACCCGGTGCATCCATCCGGAACTTATTCGTTCGAAGTTCGAAGTTCCAATTCAAAATGAGGGTAAACGAAGGCAAAAGAAACAGATAGAGTAAGAAGCTATCGAACCCTGCCTCCACCAAACGCATCACTTTTTGCCCAACATGCACAGGCAAATTGAATCCAGTCCAGAAGTCAATAACCGATGCTTGCGAATCTGGTCGGCTTAGGTCGCTCGGTTGCTGCATGGATTGCCCCACTCTGGCCACCGGTCCGGCGATAACTGTTTGCCTCGTGGGCTGTATTTATCCGGCTTGTATGTGTGTACGTGTGTGATGGGGACCGTTGCGGACCAATAGATTTACCGGTACAACTGACCCTGTGAGTGGCCTCCACATACGACCGGTTTGCTGGTGAGACGAGGTACGTTCCGGATCCGGAACTCTCCCTCCCCTCATTGTGGGATGAGCGACGGCAGAGACCGTGTCCGAGAGCGAGGAATTTAATTATCGGCCCGTGTGAGATCATGTGCCAGCTGGTTTTCATTCTTGGCCACCGTGGGCCATCCCTCCACAGCCCAATTTCCACAGTGCCCGATCGAACCATAACGGCCGGCGTCAGTTGCTTCGATACATTGTACGTGGACACTAGACGGAAAATGGTTACTTATGAGTAAGATCGATTTTTGTGCACGGCCTGGAAGCCACACCGCACATGGCAACGAACGTCAATGGGTTGGAAAACTTAAGGACGCAACGGTTGATTGCACATCCCGTCCGGAGGCTGCAATGGTTATTTTCCTGTATATTGGATATTTTCTTCCAAATAGCTGGAAGGGTCGAAGGAAAGTTTCATCGTCTGATATGTTCGTTTAGTTGGCTAAGTTACAGCACCGAACAATTAGATCTCTGAACTGGACCTTTATACGAACTATGCACTTTGGAAGAGAAATTCATTCATATAGTTATTTCCGATAACAAACTACGAAATCCGAAGAAATAGGGCCTACTATGGGCTCCACAAACTCCTCAGAGGAATACTCCTAAGAAGACTTCTGCCTCGCTCCATATATCGCACACTGATACATCCTCTATAGACACAAATCCTGGACTATCGCTATTTTCGAACAGTGAGCGCTAAGGACTCTCTTTGAAGGTGAACACGAGTAGGGTGTGTATAGAAGGAGAATGAACCACGAGCTAACTGAGCTGTTCGACGATGTGAACATTCCACAGGTGGCCAAACCCGGAATGCAGCACGTCATAAAGATGCCGCACTCAAGAAGGTGCGCGTCGGCACGAGACGTGCAGGAACAAAGGGAGCTCAATAGCTAGATCTAGTCTATACTAATGGGAGACCGGATCCAACCGTTAATGAAGGGATACAGCCATGGGCCGAATGTCGAGTTCAAATAAAATCAAATGTTCAAAATTAAAAGCGCAAATATAAATGCAGCTGGTCAGTGTATATTGGCCCTAATCGTTTCAAGCGATCACTAGCTCTCAACAGGTGTATGCCAATTATTATACCCTATTTACCAATTTTTATTTAAATTTGCTCATCGAATTATACGTTTGATTACCGTTTAATGTTCTTCTGTCTGTAATCAACAATTTCACCAACACTACCTTCTTAAAAGTATGGCCGACATGTTTTGTACAGCCACGTTGCTTATCGTTTACATAATAGCCGGCAAACAGTACGTGTCGTTGAAGCCAAACAAGCATAATATCTACCCCGTAAGCGTCCGTAACGCCTGCAAATATTTAAAAAAATCCTGGTATAAAATAAATTAAAAAAACAAACCTCCTCACGCCATTCCCGCACCCAATTCAAACATGATTATTATTCTTTCAATTGCAAAACGTGCGTTAATCACATCATTGATCCCAGATTGCCCCATTTCACGTGGACAACGCTGTTGTTGCGCTAATCGATTATGCCATAGCACCGTCGGGGTCCGTCCGCCTTTCACACAGCCAACCCTACCGACTCCAATTGGTCAGAACGTGTGCCGCCATTTCCGTTGGCAAATTTCGAGATACGAAAGACTATCCGGTTTGCTAATTTGTGTCAATTCGGACAGCCATTTAAATGCGATAACATCATCACGAACACGGCATTATCCATTTCCGCTCCGGGTGCTCAGCTTCAGTCTACTCCCGGATGGTTCGGTTTATAGTTCATTTGCCTAAATAAGAATAAAACAACTCTGCGGCTTTGGGACTAAAAGAAAACCCACCCCAAAAAAACAAAACAATCTACCATTTCACGCTGACCCCAATTTTTGGAATCCGATCACGTATACCCCAATGCCTGTTTTCCAACATCCCTAACACAACAAATTTGCAAGATTCACATGTACACATACACGCGATACCGGTGCCGAATGCAACACAATCTCATCCTCCCCGTGTTTACTGACCGGATGAGTTATCTTGCAGTCTTGCCACCGATTGCCCCCAAAATCAACAACAACCACTTAATCCACACCCCGGGCGTGGAGCCTGGTGCTTTGGCATACATGGATGGCCCGTTGCTTCGCTCCAAAACCTGGCCAAACGGCGGGGGAGACGGGGGCTATTGGCTGGCCGCGCACCCATCACCTGCAACAGCCCAAAAGCTGCTGCCGAAAAACCAGTTATCACGTGATGGATTGGAAAACCAGCCACGCCGGCCAGCCACCAGCGGGAATAAAACAAGAACCGGAAAAATCTACACACCCCACGTATTCGTGTGGTCAATCGGACGGTGGAGAGGAAGGCGGGAGGATTTGTGGATTTGTCTGTAGCCTTCGGCGGGTTTGGTCGATGGGTATAGACGCGAATTAAAAATATGGCCACATTAATTAACGCTCCAATGAACTCCCGGTGCGAAGGTATGCTACCATTTCCTTTGAACGCTCTCTACCGTCAATAGAATTGGTTCTTGGAGCACCGAAAAAAAAACCCCGTAAGTCACCGGATCGGTTGGATCGGTATGGAAGGTGGTAGAGGTGAAAGATTTATATAGGACGCGTGAAGGAATCGTTCGCCCTAAGAACGTTCCCCAACGGGGAGAGATAACGGAGGTTGACCATTCTGAAGTGTTCTGACCAGGGCCGCGATTCGTAACAGTCTGCCTGACGCTGATGGTTCTGCTATTAATTTATTCACGGTCAGCCTTTTTCCGGTGCACCATCACATTGTTTCCAGCGCGGAACGATCCGGTGGGGAGCTATTTGAATAACAAATCCCATCCCTCGAAGAGTCTGCGCCGCGATGCGAGCAGCAATCGTAGCCGCTTTAAAGCATGACATAATTTTCCCTTCTGTTTCTTGAATTCACTCCCCTCAGACTCCTTTCCACCTCTCACTCCACGCGTAAGGGAATGGAAATTCGACTTTCCAAAATTACACCCGGGGTGCAGTGACCGTTCCGTGTCCCGGGGTAAATCTTATCTGGGTCAGTATGGCAAAGTGTTTTCCAACCCATTCCGGAGGAGCACTTATCTAAAGTGGATTCGATTTCATTCGGTACTGCGCGTGGATGAATTGGGTAGTTACTTCCTCGCAGCGTACGCGGACTTCCTGCATGCCATCTGATTTCAGATGCCGATGCTACTCGGCGATGCAAACGGTGCTAAGGAAAACTGTGGCACACGCGGTGCGCGATGTACGTACTACTTTTCCAAAACCAAGCGTGGATCGGTGGTTGGTTGTGTTTCTTCCGTTGATGTTTCGTTCTGTACAGAAAAGGTTTAGGTACCGGCACGAGTTACTCGACACAGTTGCGATTATCTGCCGCATTATTTTCCACCCGCTGGGTGGTGTTCTCGCTTGATGTTTTCACATGAGCAGAATATAAGAATAGAACGATAAAAACAAAAATGTATACAAAACACTAAAAAACAAAACATGTTCTTTGGTGTTCGGTGATCCATGATTTCTATTTGTTGAATGGGTTTGCATAGTGATTGATCGGTGTGTTGCTATAACTAGTGGCGGATATTCGCAGCAACAAACATTTCCGAACTAAGAAGATTTGTTTTTCAATTTATATAATGGCAGACGCATTTCCTAGAATTCCCTGCGCATACTATCTGAGTAATGCATCAATCAGGAGGTTATGCTTCAACGACAGCTAACTACAGCTTGGTCATTCGCGATGCATTAGACATTGAAATGCATTAGATTACTCAGCGTCGGAAGGAAGTGCTCTTAAACTATCTGTTTGTATTATTATAGAAGTAGTAGTAGTAGTAGTAGTAGTGAGTTTCTTTATTGAGACGTCTTGGCAATGGGTTCGTCTATTCTTTCCTCATTATGTTTAATCTTTGTTATGCTTTTATATTTAAATTATAATAATATCCTTTATGGGAGATTAGAATTTGGATGGGACAATTTGCAAAACCCACCTCAGGACGCAAAAATAAAAATATTTTTGAATTAATTGATCTGAGCAAATGCATGTCACAATGACGCCCTTAAATGCAATGCATTATGTAAACGATGTCTTGGGGTATCTTTGTGATCAAATGAGACCCGCCTTCCTCGGTGAGATGTTGTTGGTCATCATAGATGCTCAAATGATTCTGATGTCTCTTCAAAATATTCATGAATGCCACTACCGTTTATCGATAGCTAGCTAAAATTCATAAAAATAATTCCATCCTTCTCAAACCTGTGATGGAGTAAATGGTTACACTTCATCTACGATCACCTGAGCTCAAATTTCGTATCGCTTCGAGGTCGATTGCTTAAACTTTTATAGAATCATCAAATACTTCATGAATCGATGGCTGAGCTGTGCTATCTGGTACGGCTGAATCTGCATAACTGCAAGTATGGGCAAATTGGTCCTGCATGCATCCGATAGAAGTTTTAGCCTGAATTTAAAAATGCTAAAAACACAAGGTTCACCACTGCATACGATAGCACTGGTGTTTTCCATGCACTCCAGCACCACATTTTACAACAATCAATTTGCATTGCAAAGTGTTTGCATTGGGAACGCCAGTTCATCAAACAGCCGGTTATGTGTAATATCGTTGCACCGACAAAGAAAGAAGTAAAAAGTAAACACATCGCCCTCAGCGAAAACGAACCATGTTAAAAATTCAGAAGTGTTTTTCCAGAACTCTTCAAATGTTTGCAAATTTACATAGTTTATGGGATTTATATTAAGTTCTTCTTGTTTAATAGGCTGTCAGGATTTCTTAAAAAACAAACACTTTTTGTCAATCGGAATTTATTAAATAAAGCTCTGGGAATAGCTACACCCAACTCAACATCTTCTTTACTTTTAGTGATTAAATATATTTGTTAACATAATTTTAGGTATTTTTTTCAAAATTTCGATTAGTATTCGATTAATTCGGTTATATCCTTCTTCTTCTATGGTACTACCTGTACATCGAGTAGTCCTGACCTCAAAATCCCCCAGTCCAGAACTTCCTTGACTTGCAACTAAACTGCCAGAGGATAATCAATACTGAGAAAGAGAGAACAGTCTAGAGGGAATGTTAGATTGATCCTATCCTACATATGTATAAGTTTGCTCTTTTCTTCTACTCTTTCTTCTACAGAAGTTTCTCAATCTAAAACTTTTACTCCGAAAGAGCGTTCGCTTACATTGAACTTTCGTGTATAGTTCGTGTTTTAGTTCTATACTCCTGATAAACCAAGATATTTATCTATATACAGGGTACTTTAAGTAATTTATAAACATCCTCTCAAGTTCTTGGTAGTTGCCAATTCTTTGCGATCTTAGAAAGACAAAGCAAGATGGTTGTTAAGTTCTGTCGCACTCTTCTGTATGATTATTTCCAAGTCAGTTAAACATCGTTACTTTAAATCGTCTGTTTCAGTCCCCAACGCTATGATTGTTTACAAAAACCCTCCGTTTTGTGGGTAGACTTAACAAATTCGATTTCTATCCTATGAAGAAAATCATTGGAGGAAGAGGGTTATAATTGTCATCAAACATCGGTATTGCCGGTAAACATTCGGATCCCCCTAGACACTTAGCTGAAATGTATTTTTGAATAATTATTGAGGCTTTTCTCTGCCATATTCATAACTGATTCTCATGATCGTTTAGAGCATTATGGTTTGGAATCTAATTTTAATCGACCAGAAAGACATTAATCGACCATTTACTCTACCCAAACCTTCCCAAATCCCCCATAGTATTGTGATATTGTGTTTTTTGACTGAACGTTTTTCATCTTTTGCTTATGGTGATGTATGTTTTGTACCAAACTTAGCCCCGTAGCTTCATTGTCAAAAAAAAAAGCTACTAATTTTCTTCACCAATCAGGCCAGCTTATACAGTTCAATTGCGGCGAGTATCCTGATGCTCGCTTTTTCAATTGTTAATTCTTCAATTAACCATTAGCAATGCTTTCATTTTTCAATTTCTTCTTCACACACGCAAATGCATGCACATGTACTCTTCAAACAAAAAAAATCCCATCAGAGTTGATAAAAAAAAGATTGCCCCTCGTACACAGTCATCACACCTTTGCTGGTAAAAGTAGCAGCTTTCTGTCAATTTTCGAGATGATTTGGTGTATTCGGCTTTATATTTCAAACTCAATTTTCGCGGACTATCGCAAAGATTTTGAAACCGCATCCGAGCGTCCGCAACCCCATCCGGTAAACGCCATTCGGGGTGATCAGACACTCGAAAAAAAAGGGAAGAGCCAATCCGTGTGCCTATTTTCACCAACGTGCCCAATTTGTGACCGTACACGGCGTACGATAACTATTTTGACACCGATACGGACTGGCCACTTCGGATGGGCCGAGCCGAGGAGTTTGCCGTTGGGAAGGTCGGGAAAAGGTAGCTGAACGGAAGTAAACAAATCCACCAAAAACAATGCCAAACGCAATGATCCAATGGATGGAGGTGGTTGGGATGTTGTGGCGGAGGTAAGAGTGTAAGATAAAAAATATACATCATTCCCACATGCACACAAACACACATCATCATCATCATCAACAAATGGATGCAGATAATGAAATTTTTCGGCCACTTTCGCGAGTAGTGGCCCTCTTCCTCGATTGCTATTATTATGAGGCCTTGTATTTTTTTTTTTTTTAATTTCTGCTACTACTGGCGGTTGTTTCTTCTCGGTTGCCTCTGCACCGAGTTCCGATATGGTTCCGACTCATAAAGCATGTGCGTATGTTTTGCCCAAAATTTCTTCTTGATTTCCGCTTTCATTACCGTACCGGGACTGGGTATAATGAACGCGGGGTGGGAGAAACGATGGGGGGTTTCGGAAAAATTTGGACATTTTCTTCGTTCAAGCCACTTCGGTGGGGCCAGAAAAGAAAACCTTTTCGGAAACGGTATACGGGTGCGAGGTACTCATCTTTCGTACGGGGAAGCAGAGAATCAACCACCAAAATGGAAAGCTGCTGTGGCGAGTTATTTAATTTATAGCAAATTAATACCGTTCGCATAAAGTCTGCGGCACGCGACCATGACGGTTCACGAATTTACGGTTTTTTTGTGTGTTTTTATGGAACAAATTCGCTCACCTAACCGTATCGCTAACTTCTTATCGTGATCGTTAATGTAAAACCATCACATTTCTCCCGGGTGGTTTGTCATCGACTTTTGTACAGCTTTCGGTTGAATTTTACATCTGATTTTTAAATTAAACAAATATGTTAACAATGCTGGTTTAGTGACGCTTTCTGGACATAAAAGCGTCCACACCATTAATGCTACACTGAATGGTAAGTTAATTTTTGGAATTATCTTAAGCGAAATAATGTTAAAAGCAGATTTTTAATTTAAACGTCTCATTTACTTTTTTAAAGGCACGTCTCATTTACTTTTTTAATAAAATATTCTAAAAACCCATTACTCTCACATCGAACCCACAAATTATTACAAAATATTGCACAAAGGATATTGGCTTAATAAAACAAACACTAGAAATCATCACTGTTCCTTAATCGCGTCGGTTTAGTTCCCATCGTTGTACTAATATGCTACATCCACGCGAATCCACGGTAAGCCACTAATTTTCCCAACCCAATATAACGTCCACAACTGCCATCCCAACTAATTAGTGTCAAACTGTCTCCAACCCATGAGAGGCCAACGAGAGTCGCTCCATGACCATGTACGTAGAAAGTCTTGCTAAGCTTCTAAAACTTCACTCGTCTGTGTATGACATAATCCGTGTTGTTATCACCACAAACACCAGCGACAAAATGTGTTTCGAACCCATCACCGCACACTCATGGCCGTTGGGTAAAGCTTACTTTCATTGCAAGTTCAACACGGTCGGTGAGGTTAATTTCGTTGTTACTTTTCTAAGTACCGTCACCGTTTTATTGAGCCACAGCCAACCCTTCGGGCAGGACCCGTAGCAACACTTTCCCCATGCCTTTGCCACAGCTTCACGTGTGACATGTGACCGGTGCAAATGTTTCACTTTTCACTTTGACCACCGGATAACGGTCAATGTACTGGTATGATTTTTCTACTTTTTCTTCACCTTCCTGGCGTGCGCATCGCTGTTGCCGTGCAATGGAAAGTTGTTCTTTGCACGTTGGTTTCGTGCCGTAGTTTGAAAGACCGCTCGGTGGAGATCGTATTTCCTGTTGTTGCAGCTTTATTGCCAGGGAAGGCGCGAACCGCACGCTGTGCAAGGCAAATAATCGCGAAAGACCTACACCAACAGTCGAACAAAGTTCAAGTTCAATGAGCAATGTGCTGGCGGCGAAGCAATCACTGCAAGGACCGAACCACCCACTCGATGGGTTTTGCGGTTTGGCTCCGGGGAAATGGAAAGCTTACTGCTACAGTATCGAATTAATAGCCAACCGGGTGAATCGGGAAATTCCATACAAAGCTTGCAGTGTTGGCAAATTTTTGTCACTTTAAATTGGGACAAACATGTGTTCCCGGACAGCTCGGATCATGCATGCAAGATCCCGAACCGAATCGGTTAAACCTTCACTAATCCCACGTCCCAAAACACGTTTCGCTTTGGGTCAGGAAATTCATCCCAACATTTAACACCTTAAGCACGTTCCGGTCAGAATTTGACAAAACCTTCGCAGCAAATCCCACTTTTTGCAATCGGGTAAAGCAAAAAAAACACACACACAACATCTTCAGGCGAAAAACGAAACAAAACAAAACAAAAAACACAGACCCGGTAGCAATTTAGCTTAGATCTGTGTAAGACCGTACGACCAGCCCAGATTGGCACGGTTTCGTTTCGGTCCGTTTTTCCGACTACGGGGCGTTTCCGCTCTGTCCATCAGCCCTTCCCGGAGGGTGGTCGGGAGTGGTTGGTGGTGGCCTGCGGAAGAAGGAAGCACCCGAGACGCATCTCATTGTTACGAGATCCCCATCACCCATCATTATCCACTTGGCCCGCATATGATGGAGTATAGGGAAGACGGGGAGACGGAATGGTGGGCGGGATGGTTTTTAGGTCAAGAGATCCAAACGGTCAGATTTCGTCAGCGATCCCTCAAAGTACGTATGCCCATTCGTACCCCACCGAAAGGGCGCCTCCGTCGCCTGTCGAGAACCGTGCCGGAGAGCGAACGTTTCCGTCCGTGCTCCACAAGCGAGACTGTGTTGATGCGGTGAAAGAAGCGTTCAATGGCATATCTTCAAAATCATTAGAAAGGCACTATATTTAGTGTTCGTATTTTAGTTTTTCTGTTTGCTTTATCTCTCCGACGTTGGCTTTGGATTGGTCAGATTTTGCTTTGTTTTGTTTTGTCGTCCACTTACCTGAAATCATTGGTATGAATTGTTGGTTTCTCTTTATTAATTTCAGAATCATTCAAAACCATCACCTTAAAGAAGGGATGTCTTAAAGGAGTTGTTAGATTCTTTCTTTCGATTTGGACAGGTACTAACAGTCAACAAATAGAGATGAGAACAGCATAGCTTTTATCAACCCCTTGGGAGGCAAAAAAAAGTCTTCCGAAAACCTCCGGAAAACCTACGGAGCGCTCAGCATGCCTAACCTAGTCTCCAAACGAAACAGGCCTCTAATGAAGTGATGACACAGTAAAATGCGGAAAACTACGCACCCAACACGGTAGTTAAAAACAACTTTCTCTTTCCTGCTGAAGACCGAGAAAATCACCCAATCACCATGAAGCAATCGAACTCATCGCACGAGAAAACGGTCAAACTGTTGTGCGGTTTAATTCGGTTTCTAATGCAGGATCCAAATGTCGCCCGTT
>AXCM01009485.1:0-10410 GCA_000473375.1 Anopheles culicifacies
TGTCTATGCTAAAATCCATCACATAAGTGAAGAAACCGGCTGTCTTTTCTACAATGTCTTCCGTTAACATCTCCTATACGAAACCTTTGCTTATTCATAAACAATAATCAACCCATCCTCAACGCTTCACATGACTTCCATTGCTTTTCTCACTGGTTTTGTTTCTAATTCCATAAAACAGTTCGAGTAACCGTTGTTGCTTAGCTAAAAAGGAACTTTCCCCTGAATGAGCCACCCGCACACACTTGCCAATACCGCAATGTTGCCTCGTTCCTGTTGTTGTGCACATCTATTCATGAAAGGGTTACAAAGGTTGCGAGTGTACACATCCTGTCGTCCTATTGTTTGCCGCCACCACTGTACGGGTATCTCCGGCTGAAGTTGCGCCCAACCGAACCGGGCGACTATTGACGTCGGGCTTACGTTAAGACTTTACGCCCACCCCCTTTTCAAACCGTCTGCAACCGAACGGATGCTTTCCCTTTTGACAAATGAATTTTGAGCCTCCGGTTTCGAAAAAAGCGAGAAACAGAGCAGATGGATTGAGGCTCGACCAATTCAATGCCACGCAACCAGAACCAAGCACGGGGACCGGCGTTCCGTGAAGCGTTCCCCACCTTCAGGGAAATCCTGTTTTACAAACGTCCCGACAGCTAAGTCAACAGCACCGACCGCTCGTAGCCTGCTTTGCATAGAAATTGCTGCAAGGAAAAGTTGTAAGAAGCTGCAATCACCTACAGGTGGCTGTTAGATAACGATGTCTAGGAAGTGCCGGAGCAGCCGGAAAACGTCCCACATACTTTAACCTATTCTTCAAGCATCCCCGGGGCGGAGGATTCCATTCAGTGGATGCAACAACAACAAAAATAAATAAAGAAGAAATGTATCCATCCTTGATGATGGTTTCCATTTCGTCATCTGTACGTCAGCTTCCCACCCACGGATAAAACGAAGCAGGCTTTCGTCGTTGGTGAGCTGAGTATCTATTTATTCCGAAGTTGGAAGCTGTTCCTATTAACAGCCACTGAACACATTTGTCAAACCGGCGTGATTGTTGCTCTATTATCATTAAGAGATTAAAAAATAAAGTATCATTAAGACATTTAATGAACAGCTGCCTTACGCAGAATGTAGGCCAAAAGAGCTTCAAAGTAAAAATGGCGTGACATGTTCAAAATAATTGTTCTGTATATTAATGTATTTTGTACTTGAAAATAAAATCACAAAAATTAGACTTCAGATTCGCATGCTTCTGACAATACTGTTCTGAACAAAACTAAAAGAACATCTATTTTAGAATATTAGAAAAACTAGAAGTTAATTAAAATTGATGCTGTATTAAGCTGTAAACAATAATAAAACAAAAAGTATTAAAAAAAGTTATAATTTTACACACACTATAACATTTTTTTGTTTTGGTTCCATCATAATTCCTTTACTGCCTTAGTTGTTGAGATCGCTACTGTAGCTGTTTGTTATGCCATGGCATTAATTTTGCTATATTTTTCCAACGATCTGTAAAGTTTTACCTTGCTGAAAAATTTACTGTATTACTTTGCATTAGATTTTAGATTTTCTGTATCCATGTGAAGTTAAGTATGTCCGATATCTAAACAACTATTCGCTTTGCTTATTAATTTCTTGCCCTACTTGTGATTGTCGCTTTTTTAACACAAACTGATCTTTTGAAAGGTTATTTTCGAAGCTTAATTAATACATTTAAAATGAAAACATGTAAAAACTGCGTAGAAGAGAGCCAAAGACGATTTACAAAATTATTCAAAAATAGCTTTTAACGTTGAAAAGGTTGTCTTGAAACACAGAATTTCCTTGACGGAGATTTCCAAAGATCAAAGGTTCGTACAGTTCTCTAATGTGGAAAATGGAATTTTCCACTTGCTAACAAACAGTTCAAATGTGTGCATAAATAATAATTTCTTTTTCAAAAAGTTTATTTTATTATTCTTTATCACTTACTAGAGCTAACTCTTACAACATCCGTTTCAGTTAACTTTTCTATTTTTTCTTTTATTCTTAAAACAATTGGTGTTGGTTTCGTTATGTTAAGGACTGTAAGATACACTTTTTATTTTTTTGTTTACATTCAAACTTTTTATTTTATTCAAATTCACAATCCATAATTTTCATCAGCAATAATATAGCTTTTTTATATTATTTACGATTCGTGTACGCATAATTAATCACATCAATTAACGCCTATTGGAAATAAATTGCATTTTCCAAGCTTCCAATCTCCTGCTTGCTGCATTTTGCTCTGGAGAGCCAATTCTTTTTATTGAATTGTTTTCTTTACATAAAGAGACGAAGAAAGAAAATAAACGATGAAATTCCCGTACAACTTTGCAATCCCAATCCGATTATAACGACGAACGCTTTCAAAGTCAGCTTTAGCATCGCTAGTCGTTCGGTTGGTGCAATGATGCGTGATTTCTTTTAACAGAAAAACACATACACCTCCAAACCGACGCACGCCAGCGGTCGGAAACCCGAAACGAAGAATGGCCGAACGGCATTAATGTGGCAATTTGTCTTCGTTTTACTGGCACGGTACCACGGAATCGGCGGCATCATCGAAAGTAAGCGTAGCCTCCGGGGGGTGAACGTTTTCAATTTTCCACGAATACCCGGTCGCTTCCTTCTCGAGCACAAAGAAGAGGGGGGAAAAAAGCCCCCGGAAACGCAAGTTCATTCGTTGCGCTAGCAGCGCAAAATTCCCTGCACAACAAAAGCGTGAACGATTTAATCTGATGAAAAATGGGTATGGAAAAATAGAAAACCTCTTTTTAGCGCACGGAAAACATCTCAAATCGTGGTGCCTTTCTTTTTTCCTTCGTCGTACGTCTCCAGCACACACAGAAAAGAAGTATCGTTCTGGGCAGCAAGCACCGGAAAGGAAATAAGATACGGAAGAAATGGGGTGGATGCCATCAACCACCTATTACCATTTGTTCGCGAGTGAGCTCACAGGTGATCAAATCGATTAAAATCTAGGCCGGATATAGAGTCAATTGCATAAAATGCTCTCTTGCTTTCTTGCGCTCTTGCGGGTGGTAATTTTCTGTCTAGCTGAGGAATGAATAGCAAAAAACCAGCACTAATTGAGATCCTCCATTGCTAAGAAGCGCACCATTTATCGGGTTCTATACGTATGGGGGTTTTTTTTTGAATGACAATAAAGCCATCTATAGAAATTACTTTCACAACAAAAAAGCGGATAAACACGGTTTAAGGTGCGCTTAACAACGATCTCAAACAGGTATAAATGCGGAATCATATTTTATCATAATGGTATTGATTTTTTTCTTGTTCCCACGTTCAAAAAGCCATCCAAACTAATTGACTTCCGGTGTTGTTGCTTTTTCGTACTCACTCGTGCTAAAATTAATCAAACCTTCGCGTGAACCGTATCTTAAATTCTATAAAAGCTTCTTCCGCAATTATGCGAGGGGGTGCGCGTACGATTCATTTGAATTTTTCACCCCCTAAGTGCCAACCCCAAACAGCATGGCCAGTTTTGCGCTACAGTTGCACACGAAAATAGCCTTCTTAAAGTTTTGCCCATACTTTAAGCCTCCGACCAGCCCGAACACGTACATCCTGTGTGCACATCCGAGTGTTGGCAAATGGCGCTAGGGCACGGAAGCGGACAAGAACTGCCGAAACGAATGTGCCACTAGCGTTAGGGTGCTGGGCCCAACGAGGAACACACGAAATGAAGATACAGAGGGTGAAGAAATCCTCGGTAATACCCAAACGTCTACCGTCAGCACTACGGTTGGCCACCATTTTTCCTCCACCGATGGGTGCGAATGGAGTTGTACGAAACCACTTCTGACAGTGATAACCGCGTGGAAAACTCCACCCTGAATTGTGCTGGGAGGCAGCTAAAGGGACCACGAAGGTAGCGTACCGCTTCCGGGACCTCCATCCACCGGGTTTTGATGCGGCTGGACGAGAAATAAATCATAATTTAATTGAAATTTAATCCTTCACGGTACTGTAGTGGATCTCCCTCTTCCAGCAAGAAAAAAGCCAACGAACAAGGGGAAGCCTACACGGTGAGCCAAAGTGAAATGGTTTCATTACGTTTTGGGCACAGCAGAGAGTTATAAATAAATGTGTTATCGAAAAGTGAGCAAGAAAGCCTTGAACGAATGCTCTGCAATGAATAAACACAATATGGTAAATCTCTGAATCGAAGCAATTAGTTTGTTATGGTTCATGAGCATAAATTGAATAATGGAAAAATGGCCGCGTGTGTTTGAAGCTTTTTTAATATTTGCTAAATTTTTGTTCAAACTTTTCCTTTTCCACAAATTAATTTAAAAAAAATGAATATTTTAATAGTGCTCTCGTTGAAACATTCGATTCCGATACTCAATTAACAGTTTGACTTAGCTCAATTGTTGCCAATCAATACGCAATTATTCGATGATTTTTTTGGAAGTTAAAATGCTTTACCATTCGACTGTTCTGAATAAATTGGGATTCAAAGAATTATTTGCATGTCAAACACATGGACACCAATTACAACCGTTGTACGACAAAGTTCATCCGAATAGCAACGACCGGTGAACGGGAAGGTACCTAGAAGTGATTGACGGTTTAAGTGTACCTTTGGCGCGCTGGAAGCGTTGAAGCCTTTTTCTCACCGACGCAAAATCGATAACAACTCGGTTCAGTGCGGGCTGTAGTCTACACAGCACGCTTAGTTACTTTGCTAACTGGTGAGTGTTGTTAAAACACTTTTCAAAAATCAATTTCCGTGAAAGTTGTAAACAAATTTTGCTCACCCCGCGAACGTGGTAGAAAGTTCTTCCGAGAAAACAGGTTTGTTTGCACCAAACCATCTCGCCATATCTATGTGGTTGGTTGTTATTCGATAGCTGTAAGGATGGTATCACTATTTTACCGAGGAAAGAGTCTATCAATCATTCAATTAAATGCAATCGGGCTAATAAATGTTCCCTCTGTCCTTCCAATGTTCCGGAACGAGGGGTTTCGCTATTTGTGTTCGAAGTCTTTGAGAAATATTTGCGGAATTTAACAGAATAAACAAAATCTTTGCTAAGCATATCGAATTTGCGAGTGGATGATTTTTATTTTTGAACAAATTAAGCTCATAGACTTACTCATAGACAACACGGACAAACGAAGCGCAAAGAAATGATCAGTAATAGCATTCACAAAGAAATGCTAAAAATATCATTAATGAACCCCCCTCTGGTGAGAACTTAATCCGAAACTGATTCACAACATGTACAAAACAATCCTAAGGCAGTGCATGCTCCCAAAACATGTGCACAAATTACCGCCAGTCATGTCATTAAGCTTGGCCCACAATCACTACGCAAGCTGGAACGAAAGATCGACACCCTTCGCATTGTCGGCGGTAGCGATATTTGCTATTCTGTTGTTCACGCATGCTCTTCTGGCAGGCCCTTTGTTGTTACCCTTAGGTGCTCTCTTTGTCCATATCATTGACGTCAGTGAATGGTGGATTGTGGGGAAGAAAATAATAAAAGAAGCAGAACGCTCCCACAGCTACCACTTTGGCTGTAAACCTTCCGCAATCATCCGTTACGACAGTCGAAAGAACACGGACGTCTTTCGACATCGCAAAAAAGATATTTTATGCAACGACTTTTGTAACCTTGTGCTGTCATGAATGTTTCATAATTCATTATAACGTATTTTCTTCAAGAATTCTTCAAATATATAAACCATTTTTGTGCGAAAAATGTATAATGAGAGTTAAATTAAGCTAGGTACGAAAAAAATAAACACTCTAAATAACGATCGTGATTGGTAATCATGAGCAATTTCTCTTTAATTACTATTGTTATATGTTAATCAATGCTCTCGTCAAATAACTTTCAAAATAGCTCTGAGTCAAGCTTTACTGTTATTGTATACACTTACCGTTTGTGTTGTGATTAATAGATCTACAGATATTTATTCCTTGTTTCCTTTATTCCATGCTTTGTTTTTCTGCAAATAAAATAAATAAGAAAAAACCTGTTAATGAAAATTATAGAAAAATAGTCCATGATTTTGTACATCTTTCTTTTTCCATTCCATTTACATTACCAACAACTGGGCTGCTCCATTTAAATTACGAGTGTGCGGTACCATGCGTCTCCATGAGAAACTCAATTGAAAAGGACCATGCGTCTCCATCAATCAAAATATTATTTTTGAATAATTTTAATTTTTCAAATTTGTGCATTCATACGAACTATGTGGAATTTGTTTCAAACCATCTCTGTTGCAAATTTTCCGATTAATTTTCTTAGGCACATCATTTAAGGGTTAACCAACCAATTTCGATTAGCAAGTAATTAATGTTTTGTTGATTGTTCATCCATACTGTTTGTGGCTTTGTCTTACCCTTGAAGTCGAAAGCATAAAAACAATGACGATGGATTCACAAGCATAAAAAGCACCGGCGACCTAACAGATCGTGATGTAATTGTTGAAAATTGCCCAAAATCTGCCGCGAATTAAGCAGCGAAATGGATCATTATTAAATTATCCTTTATCAAATCCATCAAACAGCACCGACATTAAAACCGAATGTCCGTCCGAATGCGAACCAATTCTGAATGGATGAAAAAATACCTTCCCTTTTTTTTTGTTACAGAAAAATTACACAACAAAGCTGCCCTAATACAGGAAGCAATGGAAAATCGTTGTGGAGAAGAAAAAAAAACACACTACCACAAATGAATTTGTGGTTTACTTGTTTTCTTTTCGACGGTTTCGCAAAGAGCCGTGAAGCAAAAAACATTAAATGCTCTGTTTGAGTTCATACTTCAACAATCGTTTAGAAGGTTGTGAATGGAGCCCCTTTTTTATTTGGCAAGTGTTTGTGAGTGAGTGTGTTCCTAACGGCCGGTCGTGAAGCTAATTTGAGGATAATTGGTTCATAATTTTTAATCATTTTGGGAGCAGGTTATTCATTCTTTTATTTATTAGGAATTGAAAGATTGCAAATGAACTAAACAAATAATGATTTCTGTTTGATTAATATGCCGTTGAACGATATTCTTTCAGAAAATGTACTGTAAATATTCAGTGATTTATCGAAGAAAATCGAAGAAACATACTAAAGATTATCTTCGAATCTATATCATCTTTTATAATTTAGACGTGTTTTTATTCGTATTCAATTTATATTTAATGCGATAATGTTTTTCATTACAAAAAAATACTTTCGGTAAATATCGTTACTTGTAAGATGTAAGAGAAATATGTAATTAAACAATTTCCATCAAGTTGATACTGTAACCAATACAAGATACGTGGTGATCTTTGCTTTTGCCACCTCTGAACAGCTAAAGCTTTAGCCTTAACTTGTGCAGACGGGTTGCAGATACTTGTTGTTGAGTTTTATTCCACTTCACCTGCACAATAGTAGCGACTTCTTTTGCTTCCCCATTACACAGAACAAACGAAGTACCGTATGGAAGCAGATTTGCTATTTCCCGCACCTTACCAGCTTCACAAGCTCGTAGCGACTCCCAAACTCCCATCATCAATGCACTACCGATGAAAGCAAAACAGTGTCGGAAACTTTCACCAATTGTCGATATTACTTAGCCGGGAAGGTATGCTCCTGTTCCGTCTTTTGCGCTATCCAACAGCCACCGGTACCTTTTTACCACAAGTGCCATCCCGCTTACTACCGGGGGTGGGTAAACTTCCGCGACCCGGTCGTTATCAACGTAAACGTCACGTTTGCTTATTTTTTTTGTTTCGTTCGTCACGAAAATAATGTGTCTCGCAGGTAGACAAAGTTTTCGCTGCCATCCACATTCTTCTAAACGTCGGTCTAAACTTTTGCGCACGAAGGCAGCGAGTTTGGTTTCTTTGCGCTGCGCAACGAAAGGTAAACATTTTCCCTCCAGCCACAATAACTTTTCCACTGACCGGTGAAGCAAATTTTTGGTGCCTATGACTGTCCAAGGGTATTAGTGCAACGTCTTTTTGGCACTGAATACTCATAACAAGATGGCTGCTTATTCGAGCATTACAAGCATAAAAACAAACCGACGGTTGCCAACCTGTAAAAGCTATCGATCGGAAAGGAAACGTCAATGAATTGGTTGTGTTTTTTAAAAG
Organism: Anopheles culicifacies; assembly: GCA_000473375.1. Classification (NCBI taxonomy): domain Eukaryota; kingdom Metazoa; phylum Arthropoda; class Insecta; order Diptera; family Culicidae; genus Anopheles; species Anopheles culicifacies. Next base: position 8,146 of record AXCM01009485.1, read on the forward strand.
ATGGTCAGTTGAAACAACGAAAACAAGTTAAAAATAGCACAGCTTAAGGACACGACAATCTGATGTAGCTAATGCACCATGCTGACTAGCATTTTTTAAAAGCTTTTGCCAATGTACCTTTACTGTCTAGCAAACAGATTGTTAATCAACGTGGTTTGTCTCGCACGCACTGCAAACCTCATTTGGCGGCGGAAAAACGTAGTTCTTCACTGTTTGGAAGTATATATCCATTTCATTACAAATTCAATAAGATAAATTCGATTTGGCTCTAATTTACTTTAGCAGTCAAACTAAGCTTGCAGAGATAAAAAAAGATGATTCCAAAAGAGATACACAACCAATATTCTGTTTTGTGACAAGTGCCTTAGGGCGAGTGCCCAACGCAGCATATTTTTCCCCGTCATGTCATTCTCTAGCAGACGGACGGAGTTGGGGAGGTTTATTTTTTCCTCTCCCCATATTAGTCCATATGTATCTCGTCCCGTATGTATCTTTAGATTAAATTTAGGCAGCGAGTGTAAAAAATCCAATTTTATGCCCAATTTGACGAGTAAACTCGTGATTGGGCATGTCGCTAGTGTTCGTTTGCTACTGATTCCCGGTTGGACCCACGGTGTACGTCACATCGCTTTGATTTATGACTTTTTTATAATACACACACACAGCCACGTATGTGTGCGTTTTGAGTTCCCAGTTTTGTTTGCTTTGTAATGAAAATAAAAGCACCTTGTTAATACCCGATGCCACCGGGGCTATGTTAAGGCTTTTGAATAGCATGAATCGGGAACCAAAAATAAACTTTGACACATGGTGGCAATCTCGGGAGAACCATGCAAATCGGTTCCAATGATCCCTACGCGTTTCACTACACTTTTTCGGCCGGCTTTCGCCAATTACGAAAGCTTCAAATCACTTACACCGTGCGCTCTAGCCTCTGTCATATTCCATCAGCTTTTTCCTTGTTTGCCATGCTTTTTACATTTCCTGAGTGCACATAGACCAAGGTAGTATGGCAAGCGAGTGAAATGCTTGAACAGAGCAAAACAGGACGAAGGAAGAAGATCGCCCAGAAGCACGCTTTAGCGCTCTCGGTTCCAACATCAAAGCACAGTGATATATGGAATGGCGCGCGTGCCTTTCACACGTACACGTATCAGCTGCTTCGGGCACACACTCAGGCTCGCTTTCCGAACGGAAACCCTCTGTCAAACAGAAAGCCTACCTCGGGTGATGTTATCAATACCTCGAACAAACACATCCAGATAAGCGAAAAATGACTCCTTTTCTAGATCTGCAAAATGGCCGGCAACACACCTTTGCCAGAACACCGGCACCAACACCATTATGTCAACGTGATGTGCGATGAAAGGAAAATTCAATTTTTACGTTTGTATCAGTAGCAGCTTAATTAAGTTGATAAAAGAATCTCTTACGCCTGACACTGTAAAGTTCTACAAAACAAATAGAAAAGCATTTAATAATTGAAGAAAAAAAAAAGCAAAATGGCGCCGCACGTTAGCGAAGTTCAAGACAACACATCCAAATGGGACGTAACACGATTTAATAATAGTCTTAAATGGCTTTTGCGATGATTTTGAAATTTGATTTCATGCATTAATTTAACTTTCTATTGGTGTGGCGTCTTCAGACTCTCGGCCGGCACACGGTGGACGGTTTTATATTGCCTGGGTTCGTAACACGGTTCCACAACGCGTGCATCTGTTCTTTCTTCTCTCCGCAAGCTACTGGCTGCAAGCTTCGACAACAAAGCACACTGCCAGCAGGGGCCAACAATTTGCTGAGTAGCATATTTGCAAAATCTGGTTCAAAATTGAGCCTTGCAGATTTTTTCGCTTATCATTCGTGCTTTGTTTCACTACGTTCCACTCTCTGCCGGTACGTTTCGCTCTTTTTCTTGTACACTTTTCGCAAAGTACTTGTTGATCTGCTGCCCATGCTAATGGAGTTGTGCTTGAAAAAATAATTTCCCTTCATCGGGACACGTTCCTACACTCAACAACTAATTATGTGAGCATAAATTACAGCCTGGATGTGAATTTTAGTGCTTTTCAGTGGTTGGTTTCATGCTTATCTTTTTTGCGAGACTGGTTTTGCTCGCCTGTTTATTACGTAGAGCAAGATCCAGTGTAATCTGATTTTTAACGAAGTAACTCAAAGAGAAAAAATAACGTCACCGTCTCGAATCATACAAAATATTTTACTTGACGATTAAATTTATGTAAATACATTCACAAAACTTTCTCC
>AXCM01009486.1:0-11039 GCA_000473375.1 Anopheles culicifacies
TGCGGGACGTTCCATTTCAAACCCTTCGGTGGTAAATCTTCCGTACCTTTACCGAGGGGTTCGAGAGTGTCTCTCAGAGGTTTGTCGTAGAAACGATGTAGGTTTGCGTCGTTTTTATTCCGGGGGTGTGTTTTCGTTTGCGTAAGCTGTCGGAATTGGCACGGAAATAATGCTTTTCGAAAGCGGAAACCCATTGACACTTACAGCTTTCCTGCAGAAGAAATATGTTCCATTCTCCCAAGGATACTCGTCCGAATGCACTTTTTCGTTTGTTGATTCTGTAGAGAAATATTTTTATTAAGTTGGACATTTATTGATCGGCCATTTTTTTTCAAAAAATTTTCTACCAAATAAATAGCATTTATTCATGTAGTGTATGCCATTTTTATCCACTCCTACCCACATGAACAGCGGGTGTAAACCTTTCAACAATTCCAATCGCTAAGCTCAACCTTGAAACACGAAGGACACTCGGTAAAACTGGTAAAACAATCGCAAGAACAACAGCTTACCAGTATCGTACAAGGGTGCTCTACAAGATAAAGGACATCATTACGTCAAGATTCACTCGGTATCATCTCGGCCATTGGGACGACCAGATTTTCATGTGCCCAGACAACCATCGACCAAACGTTCCCGTTCGGCGACAGCAAACAAAAGAGCATGTCAGAAGCCATGTGTCCATCCACGTTCGGATGGGTGGGTGTACTCCAACATTCCATTAAAGCGCATACTGCACGGAATGGGAATGGTTATGTTTTTTTTCTCCTTCTCTTTCTCGCTGTCTCGCTCTCCCCACTCTCATCGTAGCTCAACGTCCTTGCCATTGTGTGAAGCCACGATGGGGATGTACTTAAACGTCAGCTAATGAGCTGCCGGGTCGTAAGTTGCTCTACCGTATCACTGACCAACCCGGTCCGAACCGGTTAGTTTTTGAGGTTTAGTAAACTTCCGGCTGTCTCCAGCTGGATTGTAATGGGTTTGCGGATCATTCTCGAGTGCTCGAGCTCTAATGCGCCGGGTATTATTGAAGAACCTTTTGATGACGGGTTTTTGTTTTATTGGAGACCTAAGATAAAAAAAAAACTTCAAGAAAATAGCACTCAAGGTGAACTTTAAAATGGCTCTAAATTAATCGCTTGAGGCAGTGCACTGTAATTGAAATGGACAATTGCTGGCCTTCTCTTCCCGTTTTTTAAAATTTCCAACACGTTTTCCAGTGTGCAACTTTAAATCATTTAAAGATCTCCGTAGATCCTAAATTTAAAATTATATTCTTCATTAAAAACATGCACTCCTTAATAGGCTTTTCAACAACTCAACATAAAGCCAGAAGGCTTCAGCTAGATGATTTCCTTGAAGATCTTTTAAAAAAGTAGCTCAATTAAACCGAAATCTCATTGGAATACTGAAAACCCGGGTATAATGTCCAAATATACTTCAACCATACGAAGAAAACGAAAATGTTTCCTATTTTTTTAAGTGCCATTGCAATCCAATTCTATTTGGAATTCCGTCCACTCCATTCGTTGTCCAAAATGATGGATATCTTCTTCCCACTCCCAGAAAGTCAACTCCACAGCGCAAACAATTGTCTGACCTGTCGACAATCCACTGTCGTCGTCCAAAGAACATTCTCCTTCTGGTAGAATACAAAGTTTTCTTTAAACATTCCGTTACTTTATCCTTCCTCAAGCTGGCTTCGAATCTAATTTCTTGTTCCCGCGTAAGCTCTATCCATTTCGTAAAGTTGCTCTTATTCAATTGTTCCCCGCTCCGGAAAAAAGAAGCGCCAGATTTATGCACTTTGCACACTTTATTTGCATCACGATGAAGTACGCTTTTCAATTTCCTTTCCCAGCCCGGGAGAAGATCGTTTCGTTTGGTGGAGTCAGTTCCTTTGTGACTCTTGGTGACATCATTAACTCTATTCTTCAACTCTCCTCCTTTGGAAGTAGAATCAATTTAAAAAAAAAAACCCTATCTTCACTGTTCACCAAGCTTTAGCGATTTAGTTCTACTTAGGGACATTAGCAGTGTCCCGTTCCGGGTTTTTTTTTTGGGGGGGAAGCCCTATCGGAAAACTTACGCACCACCCAGTTTCGTGCCCGCCGTTCGAGAGTGATTTATATTACTCCATTTGCCGTTTTCAATTTGCCACCATTTCAATTTGTCCTTGCCCTGTAGCTGACACGAGAGTCGCCCTTCGCTAGGCAGTCAACTGTGGTGACATAATTTCTTTCGTTTCGTCGAATCTTTACTCCTTTTTCCACACGCCCGGCCAAACCTCGAGAATGAAGATGCGTGTGCAAGTGCCCTAACAGCGCGCTCTTTTAGATCTTACCATCAGATTCGCTTATCTGTGACTCACGCTCACTCAAACACGGCCCACAAGCTCGTTCACAATCTCATCTGTCAGCATGGGGCCAGAAGGGCGTGTGCGGGCGGGCCAATGGGGCATGGGGTGTGATGCCGGCGAGTCGTAAAAAATCGTATGTTTCAGTTAGTTAAACTTTATGGCTACGCAGGGAGTGAATATTAAAGTTAATGGTGCTCGGTTTTGTTTACAAGAAGATCCCATTTCCCGCGGAAAGTTGTGCATGAGGGAAATTGTGCTGTGCGCTGAGCTGGTACGGTGCCGGCAGTGCGCGTATGGTTCCGTACATGGGATGGTTGTATGGAAGCCATTGTGGCTGCGAAGGCCAAGGTAGCTGTGGTGAGTGGTTTCTAGGGAAATGTTTTACCGTGTGGAGTGATTTTTTCATCTGCGACGAATGAACTTGCTTAATGTTATTCACTCTAGCTCGAGCTGTTTGAGAGCTTCTCACATTAATTTGTAAATAATGGGTCACGGGCGGGCGGGCGGGCGTGTGAGTGTGTAGAATATTAAAATCAGTTCCAATTTTGCGCATCATTGCTTTCATTTTCTAACACATGCAATGAGTACTAGATTTAAATCTCTAATTCCATAATTTCCCACCAGATGGCTCTAGTGTGAAATGACATTTACTAACGATATATTTAAAACACTGAAGATCAATTAGAGATCACGCCTCACTGTCCAAAACAGCGTTCAATTTACATGGAAATCAATAAATCGCAATGTAAATAAATCTTCATTAATGTTCGGCACAACGGTGTCCAACGGAAATGGAAGTTTAATCGCCCTCTCCCTCACCAATTAATAACTTCCGATAAACTTTATTTTTCAGCACGAATTCCAATGATCGTAATTTTGCATCATGCTCGTAATAAGTTTGGTAAGGAAGCCGTTCATTTCGTTTTCCCTCCTTTCAACAACATCCTTTCCATCGATGTTGTTGCTCCAAGCTATCAGAAATTGTTCATCGTGGATTTTTTGTGTGATTTTGTTTACTTTACTCCGATTCCTCTTTCTGAGCGATTTCGCACAGACGTAATAAATAATCACCGACCAGCGGGGTTCCGGTTTATCATTTAGATCGAAACGAATCACAAATCATTCGCAGTTCCGTGCGGGTTTCTTAAGGCTATAATCCTGTGGCGGGATGATCGAAACGTGCCTTACCGTTGTGGGCTTTATATTTCAAGCAGCAAGCACGCAAAGCAAACAGTCTCTGAAGCCTATCCGGCACTGTACATCCAACCCACCGTTACGAAACGAACGAACTGGGACAAGTTTTATTTTGTAATCTGCAAAAACAACCAATTATCGTGAACCATTTGTTGATCCACTGGAAAAAACCGGCCACCGTAACTCATGCCGGGTCGGGTCGGCACAATTCGGTACAAGAAAATATACACTCTAACCTCAACCTCAACAACGGGCACCAAGTCACCTGGTCAATAATTTTTCTCTCCTCCTAATGGTACGGTTTCACATTCTTTCCGAAACCTCGGTGGCCTCTAGCGGTACCTGCTGTATGTCGATCACCGAAAAAAAGCTACAAAAAGCAGCAGGAGGTACAGCAGGACTGTATCCCGATGGGCAAACGTCAAGCGCGGTGTGGATTAGGGCGCGTAAGGCGTAGTGCTTTATGGATGTGGGCCCAAACAAAAACTGAGAAGCTCTACCCAGCAAGACCACGTCAGAGTAATGCTACAACAACAAGATAACTTCTTAGCCACGGCCAACCGCGGGACGCATGGATGCAAGAGCAAGGGCAAAGTTGGCAAATTGAATATTATAAATTTCACCTGCAGCCGTTTTGCGTTCCGATGCCACCGCCCCAGCAAGGCGGAAGATGACGAACAGGAAAAAAAAACACCAAACAGTGAGGTTGAAGAGAAATTAAATTTACTTTGGCGTTATTGATTTTCGGGAATTTAATTAATTGCTCACTTACGAAAGTTCCCAACGCCCCCGTTGTGGAACCTCTTTTCCTCGATTTTGGTGAAATTTTGTGGCAAGAAAATCTTCCACACCGAGAGATTGTTTTGCGTGGAAGTAGAAAAAAGAAAACTGGACGGAAGTTGTCTGTAGACACTTGAAAAGGTTATGTCACAATGTCAAACGGTTGACATTCGTGGCGCACGGCAAAGACACCGGGTTACAGGTTGACATCCTTCAATGGCAGGCAACGGGGTAATTAATATCATCGTAAATTACACCAATCCACGAGGGCTCTCGATATATGTGTGGCGTCACATGAGCGACTGCTCACTGGAAAAGTGTCTTGTGTCCCTGTGTCCCGGGATATGCCACCCGGGCCACATTACTTTGTGCTCTTTGTGGCGCAAAGGCGTAGGTGATATTGACATTTTTTCTCGCCCACGACCAACCAGGTGAAGTAGTACCTCGTCCGCAAGGTAAAAGGGGATTGCCACCGGATTGCCACGTTTGATGTGGGTAAAAGTCGTTAAATAAACTGTCAGTTTCTGTCTTTGTGCGTTTGTGTGCGTGTTTGTATGTGTCCCCACCCCGACAACAACACCAACAACGATGAGATTAATCGATTTTGTGCCGTGATTATGAGCTATCTCTCCGCTCAAGTGGGTTCTTACCGGAGGGCATACAGTACATACCCGGACAGCGTACTGCGACAGCACCCCAGCACAACAAACAAGACGGAGGTTGCTCACTCCGTTCGATCGATTCGGGCTCGTTTTCGTCCGCCATGGACTAACCTTTCTAACCCGAGGCCAATACCTTACATCCGCATCGAACAACACGTCTAGCTGCGAGTGGGGATTTTATCTTCCTTGGGACAGCCTCCCGGGGAAACACGAACGAACTATTGTGTAGCATTTTCCCAGCACAGCACAATCCATCTATTAGTGACTCCCAGGTTACAGGCTTTTATATTAAATAATATTGAAGCTGTTGTAGAACGTTTTCACCAGAAATCAGTGCTTGTTCTGCATTTTATCAGAAAAAGAAAAAAAAAACGAACACATTCCGGAAAAATTCCTCTCCATTCATCGTAAGCACGAATCGAGCATAAAGCAGATGATTTTTCGTTTATTGATTTTCTTTCCATCGAATGGGTGCTACGGAAGGTCGGAAACTCACACATTTTCCTTTCGAAAGGTGTACCAGAAGGGGGAACGGAATACGGTCCGGCAAGGTCCAGACGGGGGGCAGGAATTATGGCCACTCGTTTCTCAACTTTCGCTCGAATCGACCATTCGGTTGACCATTCGAGAAACTTCCCACATTGAACCCACCGTACGGATGGTGCTTAGGGGCATGTGGAGTGGGGTTTTATTTGGTCAAATGTGTTTACCTCTTCCTCAGCTTGCATTCCCTCCCTTCCGATCTAGAATCGAGAAATCGTCCTCTCAGCCGGAAGTGAGTTTCCTTCGCGTTTGTTGTTTCCCCGGGAAAAGGTTAGGTTGCTCCCCCTTGCTTCTTTTTTTTGTTGTTTGCCGTACTATCAGACAGAAAACAATGAAGAACAAATAGCACCGAACACCCTTAACACGTCCTCTCTCTCCACCCTTTAAGGGGATTCTACCCTTTATGGAACACACGTACCGGGATGGATGACGTGGACTGATCGTCCACAGCACAGCTTTGACCGTGAAAGTGTAACCTTTTTGAGTGATATTAATGGGTTTACTTAGTAGCCCTTCTTTACTTTTGTTCCGTGTGGGAATGGTGGTGGTTGGATTTGGGGAGGGAAACATTGCAGGATAGATTACCTTATAAGCAATCTAATCAACATGCAGCAACAAAAAAAGTAGCGCCTCCTGCTGTACGACGCTTAATACTGATACGTATCTCTTACTCTTGCTCGATTGCAGGTATGCTCCCGGAGGAATAAACCCATTGCAAGGACTCTAAGGAGGTAAGCAATTTAACAGCTACAACAGCTACTAACAATTTTATTAATTAAACCATGCTTTACATACTAAAGTGTTCTATAAAGTTGATAATAATTAATTATTCGGACGCTCTGTTATTTCTAGAATATATTCTAGAGAGGAATGAAACAATCTAACCAATTATGTTCTTATCAGCACGGGATTTCATTTCTGGATTGGCAGTTAACGGGAAAAGATAGCATTAAATCTTGAATGAGCAAACGTCACGCCAGCCCTCTATATACGACGTACGAAGGTGCTAGCGATAAACACGACATGAAATTTCATGAGGCGTCACGACGACCACATTTTCATCGACCGGCCTGTCAAATATCCGATTACTTTGCTTCGTTTGAGATTTTTTTGCTTTTTGCCGTGCGCCAGATAAAGATTTTATTCTGGCTTTTGGTAGTGATGGGAATTTCGCTCCGAACTGGTTGGGTACGTTCCGTTCCTTTATAGGAATGATCGATCCTAGGACCAAATAAAACCACAGAGTAGGTTTTTCATATCTTTACATTGGTGTTCGTGAGAGGTATAAAACATGAAAACTTAATTCTATTTCACTTGTTCCAGAGCTAGGGCAGATTGGAACAAATTAAAAGGATTATTAATAGGTTTTCCTGAACGAATTTGTATGTATCAAAGGGGGGAAATCTTCACTGTAAGTTTGAATAGATTATGACATTGGAGTCTTCAGAAAATTACATTTATTAAACAATACCATCGAATTGTAGCAGTGATCAGATTTTGTTCTTATTTTTTTGATAAATGCATCTTTATTCTTAATGTTGCTTGTCCAATATTCACTTATATTTCAAGTGTTCAGCGAAAATTAATCAATACACTGTCGTTATTGCACTGCTGCTGATTTTACTGCGTTTTTCATTCAAAATATTGATTGCTGTCTTAAGTTATAGGTGCAAAGGTTTGTCTATTAATTAACCACAATTCTAATAAATATATTCTTTGTCGTAGAGAATATAATGAACGTCAATTCCAGAGCATTTGGTTTCAATTTCACACGTTATTTTAGTGGATGTTGTTGCGTGTAGGTATAATAGAAATCATTATATTTCTTTATATTGCAAAGTGAAATTAAATTGTTGGCTAGGAAAAGTAACCCAACAAACCGCACCGAAATTGGCGTCTATTCACTATGGTAAACAGGAGATCTATTTGAATAGTATTTAATTAATGGACAACCCTATGACAATGTCATACAATACAAAATATCGAAAAAGCAAGTTGTGGCAAAGAATCCAAACGTTGAGCGGTGGGCTGGGAAACTCTGAATGTACAACGAAGTAAAATTTAAATAACTTTGCAAAAAAATATTTCACTAAAATTAACAAAAATGGTTCGTGATTTCTAGAAATCCAATGATAAAGAATAATTTTGAATGAACTTCCATGTAATTAGGTCCTATAAACCTACCTGGATCAATATTTTGAAAAAAAAAAACCGGATGCGTTCTATTTCAACAAAGTTGGAACGATCCTATCACTATTTTTTGAACATGTGCGTGTATCGTTTACATATCTTTATGAGCTATTTATTCGCATACGGTGGACTAAGACACACACACACAACAAGACAGTGCTAATTACGAGCAAACATTTGGGATGGATAAATAAACCCACTGCTGCTACCCTATTACTGCGTGTAGTAATTCAATTCCACTCATAAGCTGTGCCGAAATCTTGCCCAAAAATCACACCCGAACGTGACTGAAATTGCTCACTCACTTGCCCTAACAAACCATGAATGAGCATGTGATGAGCGCACCATTATGAACGAATTATGGTCACTCGACTATCTACTACGCACGTGCCCCGCGTGCTACTGGCCACGAAGCGCTCTGCAAGCATGATTAATAATATGCGGAGGTGCCGACATCATGGCAAGCGTAATGTTTGTATAAATATTCATGACGACGTCTATTGCGTTGCGTTGAATGTGGTTCATTTTGCGTACGAAATCGTATTTTTCTTATTAGCAATATAGCGTTTTTTTATTTGCTTGATATATAGTTCACACTCTTATTGCCCCTAAAACACCCCCCCTTAGGCGAAAGCAACGGTATAACTAGACAGATAAAATACGCCAACTGCACCCGTTTCCGGTTTGCTGGGCTAGGGGTTACACAAATATTGAACTAACATTTACAACCCATCCGGACCAAAATACGTCCGTCCAGTGCAGAAAAACACGCTACTAGCACACTGTTCAGCATACATCCCTAACCGTACACTGCTGGGTGTACGACATGGATACAACAATTCATAAATGGCACGAACGAACTGAAGACGTCGTTCGCCTTCCAAACAAATTCCTGCTGGGCATCCGGCATCTCCGAACTTACAAACAGAACTCAGAGCGGGCTAGAAGGGGCCGGAACAAAAAAAGACCGGAAAGAAAACATCAACCCAGCAACACGATGCTTGCCATCGTTGTCGTAACGGCACCGGAAATAGATAACAAACAATAAAATTGTCAAATGCAATTTACACAAAAGATTTCCTACACTCGAGTGAGGCACCACGGCGTACTCGCCAAGCACACATGTCAGCAACGGCAAGAAGGAAGCAGGATACGTGTATGTGGCAGAACCACACCGTTGTCGGTACGGAATTTTACGGAAGCAGCAACCGAAGCTACCGAACGTACCGAACGCCACAGATTTCTTTACCGCTGGCGATGCAGTCACCGGGACAGACTTTTCTTTTTTGCATGCTAGCAAACTTAGAAAGCGTCGCTCTTCGCTCCGGAGGGATTTCATTGAACGAATGGTGAAAAAAAAGAAGCGAAACGAAAGCACTACGATCGTCATACGAAGGATCGAGCAGTTTTTTTGTCGACAAACAACGAAAACCTTTTATGAGGTTTACCTCTTTTCTATTTTCTAAGCCGGCAATATCACGGTGTACTGATGGGTGGCGGCTGGTGGTGTAGTTACTACAGTAAAATCACTGTGTGTCGGTGTTTAAGCAATTGGATAATTCGACGGTCGGTGACACGAACGTGCTCATCACGCTTGAGGACACAAAAATGGTTCCTCTCAAGTAGTGTGGTAATGGACCAAACCGAAGGATGTATCAGACGGTAAGCCTTTGTTTTGTGTCTATTTACCTTTTTGTTCGCGGGAATTTGGAAGGGGGCTTAGCACTTTGGGGTGGTGTGCTTTTTGTATGGGTTTGCATTAGCTGGTGCGTAGACGACTAGGCGCCTCCATTGCAAAAAGGTTGTGTCGCAAATGATTGAAACTAAAGACAAAAAATGTTTGCCGGGGTTAAGAAGTATTCCCTAGTATTAAACAAGTATTTAAGAGATGGATGGTGGAAAATAAAATTAAAATTTATTGAATATTGTTCAAATATAAATCATGTTCAAAAATTATTATCTAAAACTGTTTAAGCTCGAAAAATTATAGAAATCAATGGCTACTATTTCTTTCGCCGGATTTTATTTTTTCCTTAGATAGATTTAACAAAGAAATACTTTGATTTTGAAATGTGATTGTCTCGGTATTTATCCCTTGAGTTTGAATTACATTGAATTAGTAAACCCGATAAACGACCAAGCGTCTCCATTACTTGAGGGAGATTTGGAAAAGGAATGAAGGAATATTTTAAAGAATGACAAGAAACGCGCTTGCGAGTTTTCAAGCTTTTAAAACGGGTTTTAAAAGAAGCTCAGGATATATTGAGTTGATTATGATTTAATGTAAGTTATTGTTATTTATGTTTTTCTAATTTTCAATAGCTCTCATATTGCTGTATGTTATGACCTCTGTACATGACCTCTTTTCAATCGTTTTCAATGTTTTTAGCTCTGTGAAAAGGAATCAATCCCGTGACTGTGCATTAGATTTAGTATAGAACCTATAGACCACCAGGCGCCTCCATATGTTAAAGGTGTTTTGGTGGAAATTGTTTGAAAAAAGTATGCGAAGAAAAGCTTTCCAGCTTTTTTTCCATCTTTAAAAACATCAAAACTCTTGATTAAAATATAAAATTTATTTAAAAATTACGCAGTTTATAGCATAAATTTAATTGCGTGGATTCATAACACTTATGTACACACACACGGAATTGGCTCAATGCTCCACTCAACTAAGCAACAAAGTAAGCTTTTACGGCCATTCAATAAAAATCCACTCTATCAAACACTTCACAATGTCCACTGGTAATGTGCCTTCCCCCTGCGATCGCCCGTACAGCTCAAACAAAAATCCACACATCCCGCGGGATGTAATGAATGCCACAGAGCAAATAGAAAGGAAAAACCGCGGCAAATAAAAAATCAATTCCACCACAATCTCACACCCTCCCCGGGGACGATTGATTGGCCACTAACTTGGTAGATTGACGAATATCGATCATTTTTTTCCCCGTATACCCCAGCAAGTCATTTGGTGCTGGGAAATGGGAATGAGCTGCATTTTATGACCGTCCTAACACCCGCTAGAATGCGATAAATGGAAATCGAGAGAGGGAGGTGAAATCGCTCCAAAGGGATGGATAATTCTGTTAGTAATTCTTTCCCTCGTGTGGGTAATCGGTGGATGTGATTTGAGCTTAATAAAAAAACACAGCTACACACACACACCAAACCGCAAGCACCCGTACCCCATTACAAGGCCTCCAAACCGGGAAGGAATGAAATACCGCTCCGAACACGGCACCGCATGGGCGGCTTTTTTCTTGTTTGGTGGAAAAATAACTATGCAGCCACAAATGTGTACCGCAAAA